>CAJUYI010004578.1:0-18069 GCA_910591695.1 Galerucella pusilla
GTAAATGATACACAAAGATTAATAAATTTATCTATCTATCTATCTATAATATCATCATCTTTGACGTCCATTGAAAACACGATTTACTAAAATATGGCAATTTTGACAGGAAACTATAATTAAGTGACTCCTAACTTTTTGTTTTAGATTGCTAAAGGTGATTAGAATTATTCAAATTGAGAATGAAGACTGTATGAACGAACTGCAAGAGCAGAGAGATAATCTGTTGGAACAAGTAGATAAGCAAAAGGAAACGAATAAAGTGGTTGTGAAGCAACTGAAAGATTGGGAAATTCTCGGGGCTAGACTGAAAACCGAGGTGAAGGAACTGATGGCACAAATGAGCAAAAAAAATACAGAGATAGATAATTTAAAAGTGGAATTGAATAAACAAAGAGAAGAAGTTGAGGTAAGTATATTAAATGTTTTTTTGTAAAAGTTTTTATATATTTTTTAAAATTATTTTCAGAAATTAAATCAAGACGTTTGCGAATTATCGACAGCCTTATCGAAAGCTGAGATGGAAAACAAAGTAAAAGAGGAGGAAGTTAGTCAAGAGATTAAAAAATGGGAAAAAACTGGCGAAGCTCCTGCTCCAGATATATTAGGAAGGCTCATTACTACACAAAACGAGGTATTCTTTCCTAATATTTTAACATTTTGTTTCCGAAACATGTTTTTTTTTTAATTTGTAGATCCCAATTCTCAAGGAACAATTGAGCGAGAAAGAGAAGCGATTAAAAGAGTTAACACAAGAGTTTTTAGTTGGTAAACAAGTATTGTCCGAGAGTTTGAAGGATGCCATTAATGAATCTAAGAAACAATACGATGCTATCGATAATGCCTTGGAGGTAAGATATATTCTTCCTGAAAATACTTGTTGTTCTTTTAAACCATCAAATATTGATTATGGTCCGAATGGTATTTGACAAGACTAAATCAGTAGCATGGTGACTACAGCTGTCAAGTTTTACTGCGGGTAAACTTAAAAAAACTACTGACAGGTGCTGTCATACGTTTTTCATCTATAAACCATTTTGTAATTCAAAATTGCACTTTTGTAATTGATGGAAATTAAGACGAGAGAAATAGTCACCTATACCTTGTTTTTAAACTAAGAGGAGCGATTTGAATTTATGTTGGCATTTCTGCAGCCTAGTGATTGGCTAAATTGCCGCCCGCTTCACACTTTTTTAATAGAACTGACAACGATATTTATCAGTTTTGTGTTTATATGAAAATATTATAACAAAATCTTTATTAGGTACATATTTTTCACGTTTGTTGTTTTATTTTCAACTAAGTTTGATAAACAAAATCTATGCTTGTTTTTTCTTGTTAATAATATAAATTTAAATTTTATTATAAATATTTCTACATCATGTTTTACTCACATTACAGTACATTATTATGGTATTTCTCGATATTAAAACTTCTGTTGACTTCTAGTTTTTGCTCAAATGTGAATAGAGAATAATTTAAACATACAGTAGCTTTTTGTACATATTTATATCATCCAATTTGACATGAATTACTTATGATAACCTTACATTTTGTTCGCAACTTTCACCATGGCTTGTGGCCAATGATAATTCAAATTGTAGACTTGCATTGATCCCTCATTGGACACGACACCTGCGAGCAATATAATACATATGTCACATAATTGTCAATTAGTCTACCCTTTCGGAACACCCTTTTAATCTAATAACTTTTAGTGGTGTAAGTGAGGTATCTTAAAATGCTCCTCCTAGTTTAAAAACAAGGTATATTGTTGAAATTTTCACAACAAAAACATGAGTGAAACCGAGAAATTAATTTAAACACGTGGGGTATTCGGTAAGAAAATTTCACATCTTCGTCAATTAATTAATTCAAAAATAAAACTTACTAAGACAGTTGTCGAACAGATGAAGTAACGGCAAACCGTAAATGAGCTAAAAAGACAAAAAATATTTCCTATAAATTCTGTTAATTTGACAGTAATGAAGTTAGTTCTATAAAATACGGTGGTAAAGTTCAAAACCAGTGTGTAGAATTAGTTTTGTGAATTTTGCGCAAGAAGGAATTTAGTATTAATGATTGTTCGACTGCAATGCTTTCACTAAAAAAATCAGTCAGCCTTCACTAAGAAACTCAACCTCAAAACCATTAAACTTCTTGGGAGCAAGGTTGAATCGAGACAAGAAGTCAAGTATCTAGGTTTGACTAGACATTAAACTCCTGTGGAACAAACACGAAAAGGAGATCACAAAGTAAAAATGGCTCTAATTGTGTGCAGGAATCTGGCAGGGAGAAATTGGGGTTGTTACCCAAAAATCCTGAGCTGGAAAACCTCTCCAAAATTCAAAGACTAGCCTATAATATGCATTACAGGAATAATGAGAACTTGCCCAACAGCAGCCATGGCACAGTGACTCTCAACCTTATGGTATAAAGAACCAGATACAGACTAAGTAGATGGAATTATTAAAAACCCATTTTTTGTTTTGTCATTTTTTTTTGGTGCTTCTGAATGTTCCAGACACACTGGAATAGAGTGAAATGAAATAGCAGATGAACTAGCAAAGAGGGGGACTGAAACACCCTTTTAAGGACCGGAACCTTTTTGCAGTAATACCTGTTGAGATCAAATGAATGCATAAGTTACAGAAAAAAAAGTGCACTAACATTTTTATCAGAGATCCTTCGGAACTGAAAAAACTCAAAAATAATGTAGGAACACGAATGTAGATTCTGTAGCATGGAAAAAGAACCTCTATCAATATAATTGCGAATTACACAGCAATTTAGAATCCTAGGGAACAACACCTAAGAGATTATTGGATAGAAGATAGATAGATAGATATATTTATTCCACAAAATCACAATATAAAATACAAAGCATGTAAAAATTCAATAAAATACACAGTGATTTTAGCCTAAGCGTTGGAACCAACAAAAAAAAGAGAAAAAAAAAGTTTTAGTTGAAATTTGTCAGAAAAAATTCTGAGATATTATAAAAAACATAATTTTTTTTTTGTAAGATTTTTCAAATCTGAAGGTAAATGGTCATATACTTTAATACCTGAATATAAAGGGCCATTTCGAGTGCGACTATATTTATAGTTTGGAGGTATTATGTCTTGTTTTCGAGTGGGATATTCATGTCTGTCATTTGGGGTAAGAAGTTCATTTTGATGCTTGTGAATTAATAAAGAAGTTTTGTAAATATAAGTGTTTGTCATGGTCATTATTCTATTTTCTTTAAAGAATGATTTACAAGAAGTTCTAGATTTTAAGTTGAAAAGCGCTCTAATTGCTCTTTTTTGAGTCATGAATACGGAGCCTGCGGATACAGCAGTCCCCCAAAATTCAATACCATATTGCATTATACTATGAAATTGAGCAAAATAGACCGTTTTTGCTACAAATATGTTAGTATGTTGTTTTATTGCTCGCAATGCAAATACATATTTGCTAAGAGATTTATTCAGTTGATTTATATGAAAGTTCCAGTCAAGCTTGTTATCGATGTGTATGCCTAAGAATTTTATGTTGAGAGAAGAGGTGATAGTTTGTTGACATTTACTCAAGTCTTCAGATATCCTAAAATTCCTCCGGGAACTAAAGTCTCTGAACCTTTCCTCAGGAACTAAGTAGAAGTAAGGTGGCGCAATAGATCCTTCAAGTCTCAGTGAATGTCCCTCACAAAATCAGTTAGAATTTGTTAACCTCAATTGATTTTTTGTTCTAGGTGTTACATAGTATACAAACTGTCGTTCAACAATGCGCACCTCTATCTCAACTGCAACGAGATTTGGAAGAAATAAATTTTCAAAGTGCATCTGCGGATTTCAACGCTAACGCTGCTCTTCTACAAGCGGTTGCTAGCATAGAAATTACGCCAACGATTAACACAACTGCCTAAAAAGGACTTTTGTCTCCTTTGAAAAAAACGAGTTTTCAATTAGGTCAGATAATTTTGATAATATATATGAGAAGAATTAAAACTGCACACAAAAAATTCCCGAAAGGCTACCGGGAGAAGTTAATTTTCTAAAAATATATTTCAAGTGTTTGTTTATGGAAATCCAGAAATACTATTAACATAAAGTTGTCTCGTATCTAGTTGAAAATATAGAATCCGACCTAAAATTCACAAAATATGGTTGTGATTAGCAAAACTCTGTTTTTAGCACTTAGTAAATCTCTTTTTTTAAGTTACCCAACTTTGATATGACTTTCCTGAATCGTGGACAAAGAACCCAAAATTCTCACATTCTCTCAATCGTTTTTGAGATGTTTTTTAAGTCTTCACCTTCTCGAAAAAATCTACTACTTTCCAAAACTTACCTGAAAGTTTGTGACTTAAAAAGACATTTTTGTTAGGAATGAGCTTTTTATTAATCATTTCATTAAGTCTCTTATTATATATTTGGCAAAAATCAAAACCCATTTTCTTTCCTTTAAATTAGTAATTGATATATAGATGCTGAAAATTGTTAGGATTTTTCTTCCACCGTTAATTAAAATATGGAAAGTTTGATGTAGATGTAAGACCGAGTGTTTTAATAAATCCAATTATTGGACTTTACCCAGTAATATTGAATAAAAGGCTGAATTATGCCATTTTAGAGTGAGTTTTATGAGTGTGGTTTTAGGTTTATTTTTAAGAATAATTCTCATACTATAGTTCAAAGTTCTATACATTTTCAACATACTTTCTTAGAAGTTCTTTTTTATTATTCTACCCATTTATCTCGCATTTTTATATTTGAATTTCCGATTACCAAAATTCTTTCATTTTAAACTTACTATTTTCATAAAATCCACTCGTGTTTGTTGAAAACGTCCAAACTAATTCGTAAATGTGTGAAACGTAGAATGGATGTTCGAAAATAATAGTAATAATGATGTTTTACCGTAATTTTTTTAATAGCAGCAGGCTTCGCAAAGTTGTATTATTTTAAGAATAATTTGTTTTAAAATTCAATATCAAGAAAATATACATCGGGTAATTAATTAATCAAGACTCATCGATAAATACAAAATACAACAGAACACAATCAGGAGTCGCATAAGTGTTCCAAGACGAAAAATAGTGTACTAACACCAGGAAGCACTAAATGGAACTTTATCCGTTAGTTCCAACTGGCGTTCAATGTCCGGATTCCGGAGTAAGGAAGTACAACTTCCCGAAAGAACAGACAGCAATGACAAAGAACTGCATAATGAGCAAAGAAGTAATTGTCAAATCAACAATAGCTGTATTCTTTTTACCAGTCGACTGTCTCACTTGTAAGAATAATTAAGACAAAGTGAGCTGAGATGAAGTAAGATAAATTGAGGCAAATTTATATCTAAAAAGAATGCATGACAGTCACAGATCACAATTATAACATAACCTCTAATGTTTATACCTCGGATTATACCACAAAAATTTAGTTTATACACAAATTTTTTTTTCAACGGGCTCTGAAAGTACCATAAATGCCACTTCTTAAAACAATTCTTATTTAAAAGAACATTAATCACACTTTTAAGATAGATGTGACATGAGACATCAGCAAATATCCGGTACAGATCGCAAAAAGTTTTCAACTCACTTCTAAGTTCTATAAAAATTGGGGTAAGGGGGGAAAAAATTTTCTTAGTTAGTCTCACTTTGTACTCAACTCAACTTCTAATTTACTGAGACTAACTGAGTGACTCAGTTAATCTCAGGTAAACGTGGTAAAAAGAATACAGCTAATGTTGACATTAGGTGCATCATTTTTGACTCAGATCTCAGTTAATATCAGTTCACATCGACGTGAGCTGAGATTTTTCCTCGTCCTTCACCGATTTGTGATTTGTTTGTGTTTTAAACAACATAATCCAACTTTCTTTGGTTTTGAGTGAATGTTATCTATGTTATTATGGAAAGAATAAAATCGCAATAAGATCATGCGTTTCTTGTTCTTTTTGGTGCTTATTCACATCACTTTATGTCAGATGACATTAACTGAAGTGAGCTGAGATCTCAGTTAAAAAGAACGCCCCTGATATTCACATATCAGTTCCGCCAATCATAGGACCAAGCAAAGAAATCGAAATTATGAATCGTCACGCCTGTTCAGTTGATACAGATTTGATTTTGTACTGTCCGAAAAATAAACTATGAGAAGCAGTGAAGAAATATGGAGCAGTTTATAAAAACAGTAGATGGCGGAAACAGTACCATAAGAAACCTTATATTTTTTTAATTTCTAACTATATTTTGATGTCCGACGTATATTTTTTTTGATCTTTTTGAAAAAATATCACCAAAAATACCATTATTTGATTTTAAACTTCACACTTGTGCACTAGCCATATTTGATGAACAAATTATTATATAGAAAATAGCAAAAATAAAAGTGAAATAATGGTAAAATTTTTATTAGTAATAAATACTAAATTTTTTCGATTTTTTGTTTTGTCATTTTGTTTTTTTGTTGCTTCTGACAAAATTCATATTTTTAGAATGTATTATATTGCCATTATAATTGTAAATACATTTATTTATTATTAATTGATTGTGTTTAAATTTCATACCTTTAACCCTCCTAATAAATAGCTCGTATTTGATCATCAGAAAGTTTAATGAATCTTCTCAATCGGACACTGAAGAGAATCGACCAGAAACAAATTGTATACAGATTTTTTACAATCATGTCGCGATATTCAACCTTGATTATCTTTCAATCGATACCACTGGAGTATTAATTGTAGAAACTAGTATATTGTGCAACAAGTGGGGAAAAGTACTTTCCCCGCATGTTGCACACTATAAATTTTCTACAACTGCACAAACTGTAACCAAAGTGTAGACGCCTTTAATTTTTTTGACAACTTTTCAATTAATTCCAAAAGTAGACTTTCCGAAAAATATTTTATTTTTGTATTTATTCTCCACTCTATAAATTTTTCGTATGGCAACTCATACTTTTTTCTTGAAATTTCCGGCAACAGCTTTTTCCAATATCTCTGGCGGAGTATCTGTCAGTATCCATATTATTTATATTATAAATAAATGTCTCGTTAAACTAATATTTTCAATAGAAATTAAGATTTTTATCAAAGCACGATTGAAACTACCTTTTTCTACGACCGTGCGCTACTGCGGGAAAGTAAAAGTATGCAAATTTTGACCTTATTAGATAGTTTTTTATTTCGGAAGTTATAACTATTGTTACAACAGGTGAATAAATAGTCCATCAAATAAAATCTACATCTTTTCTAGCTTTCTGTTGCATTTTTAATTTTTTGAAAATATAAAATAATGAAGATATTTTGATATAACCCTGTACATTCTTTAAAGTAGTGTCATAAAACAACTATCAAACCACCCGGGTTTGATATAAGAAAAATATATCAAATAAAATTCTTTCATGTACAAATGACAGTTGCCGTCACCTTCATCGTAATCTTTATGTGACCTGCAACCGATACCATCCTCATCAACGACATCTACTTACCAGTTAACACCAAATAGCTCCACGGGACCGGCAATTTTAAGTAATTTACAGAATGCAACAAATTGTGTTTCTAATAATAATAAGTTTTTGATTAAAGTTTTGTAGATGTATGTTGAAATAAAATAAATTTTGAAAAATGGGTTGGTATACTTTTTTGTATATACGGTCGTAGAAAAAATAATGTTCCTAACTCTAAAAATGTCTTTCCCGCCCTTGACCGGGTCAACTGCAGTCGCGTGCGGAAAAGTGATGCACTTGTTAGGAAAATAACTATTTAAAAACTTTTAATATAATCTGACAGTTTTGTGACAACTAAGTAGGTATTTAAAGATGACAGTAGCATACTAAGTATTTGTCGATTTTATATAAATGTATGTGGCGTGGGCAAAGTGCCGTGAGAAATCATGGGCCGTATGAATAAAAATGAGCACAACCTTCTACTTGCAAAACTTGAAGCAAATGCTATATAGTTTATGAATAGAAATTTAAGTAAAAGATTTTGCTCAAACTTGTATTAGAAGCATGAGCATCTACTCACGTTTAAGTATTTGCTCATCTTGTTATGAATAAAAAGTATGCTTTGCTTACTTAGTTCAGCATTTGCTCCAAAATTTTTGCATCTCGTTAGTAGGAGATGCACCTTGCAATAAGCTGGTCATAAAATCGCAGAATTCGTGAATTTACGGTCACAGAATCAATACAAAGTGCGAAGGGAAGATAATTGGCGAGATATTAAATCTCTTTAGAGATTTCAAGAAGAAAATGTAAATTGGATGGCAACGCACTTTTTGGGAGAAAATTTTAAAAGAAGAGGAGGCGCTCTTTCTTCAAATCATAAAATGAATGTTTTCTTTCGATATATGGCCAATCCTGGGTTTCAGATGGGTGTAGCAGAAGAATTAGGAATCACTCAGTCGACTGATTCAATAACAATTTCATTTGTAAGGAACAAAATAGTTGAAAAGTCCCATTTATGGAAAAAATTTTCGTCAACACAAGCCAAAATAAAGGAAGCACAGCAAGAAAAATATCAGTTACCAAGTGATATTGGAATGATTGATTGCACGAATACATCAACAGAAAGGGATTGGCGACTATGTGCAGCCAACATGTAACTCATGTAACTATGCAACAGTTTCCTGGTGTAGTAACTGCTGGATGATGGTTATGGCTTAGAACCGTGGCTAATGACTCCATTTAAAAACCCTAATAACGCATTGGAAAGAGCTTACAACAGACTGTTTAAGAAAGAAAGGGTTACAATTTTTTTATTGCCACTTTGTTTTTGTCAACCTTATTCCTCAGTCTCGTTTTCATGCTGTTTACTCTCTTCATTAGTTGCGAAACGGTTAATGGTTTTTAATTTTTTTATGTGGAATTTGTGATTTGGTGAGTATTTCAGGTCTTTCTTGCAATTGCATTGATACCTTTTTGAAGATATTTTAATTACACTTACAATCAAAACACGGTCAAATCAATGCAGACGCAACTCGACTGTTTGCGAGTTTCGACAGGAATCACCCGACAGTCCAGGCACAAATGCTCATTTTATTGAAGCAATAGTTCTCGAGTATAAGCAAATCATTATTCATATCCGCTCGAGTGGATGCTTATCCTCCGACCTATTACTTCAAGCTCTTGCTTGGAGCGTTTGCTTATACTCTTGAGCTTTTGCATTCTTTTTATTCATACGGCCCCATATTTTTCACAGTATGAGCAAGATTTGGTTTTGAAATTAAGTAAACTATCAGAAATACGTCACTTTTCATAGCAGTTGTAGAAAAATATCATTTAAACCACCCTGTATGGTATTTCAACCCGAACGTTTGCGGAAAACCAAAATAAACTCTTCTGTACCGCAGGTACTAATAGTGGAAGAAATAAAAAGCCAGTTTTTCTGAGAAATTTTTTAATTAAGATAAAGCACATAAAAATAATTGTATAGAAAAAAAAATCATCAAACTATTAACTTACTCTTACACCTATTTCACAGATAATACAGCGTGTCCCATTTAATTTTGTTTAATTATAATTAAAAATATTTAAAATATTACAAACTACTTCCTATTCAAGTTATTCCTTCCAAGGAAAAAATTCTCTCAATTACAAATAATATGATTCTGACCACACTCAAACATAAATTTTTTTTGTACACCCGCTGTATGCAATTCCAATTAAAATTATATGGTCAATTTCGCAGTATAGTTTTAATTATTTCTATGATCGAATTTGACAATATCATTTTTCCATGTACAGAGTGTACGAAAAAAATAAACAAATCTTCAAATTCTCCGACGAAAAAATTTCCCTTGAAAGTTTTTTGATTTCACATTAAATGCTTTTGGCAGGAAAATTCTATTTTTATCAGTTCTTAGGCATCCAACATAAAATCATTTTTCATTCGAACACTCTGTATAGGGACTAAATTTTGTGGTCCATTTCGGCGGTCTAATATACAGAGAGTTCGATATTCAACTTATAAGTTTTAAATATCGGGATATTTAAAGAAAACTAAAAGAGAAACTTCCAGTTGCCTAATTCAAGTATATAATAAAATTTTTTACACCAAAACCAGAGTTAAAAATCACATTATATGCGGAACACAATATAAATGGGACAAGTTGTAATAAAATTATTAATTAATTAGATAAATACAGTCGGTGATAATCATTGGCCCCGAAAGCGCAATTGCACTTCGGACATTTCCTCTGCCTCGTTTCGTACCTCGTTTTGAGACAATCGTAACAAAAAACGTGAAAACATTTCGATAACACAGCATCTTTCCTTTTAACTTTGCACGAAGGACACGTAAGAGTTTCTTTATATTCCCGAATTTCCTCCATCATAACTTCATCTAGAGTCGTTCCCGCCAATTCCATCTTCTTCATTCTTTCCGCTTTGCGTTTCAATTGAGCTATTTCTTCTTGCAAACGTTTCGTTTTGTAAGCTTCCGCTTCTAAGGAACTAGTTTTTTCAGCTACTACTTGTTGGGCTTCTTTCATTTGAGAATGGTATTTTTCTGGAAATCAAAAAAAACATTCAAACTACTAGACGCGTACACTTACCACAAACAAAACTCACCTAAATGCAGTTTTAAATCGGCGGCTGACTGCGCAGACTCGATCGCTTTTCTTTTATGCATTTCCATGGCTTGTTGTCGTAACGACAACTCCTTTTCTACTGTCGCCAAAGTGTTTTGAAGAATCCTCTCTTTTTCTTCCAATTTTCTTACGACTATGTTCGCGGCGTCTACTTGCGTGGTCATCGTACCGACTTGTTCTTTTAATACGTCTTTCTCTTCTCGCGCTAACTTGTGGAGTTGATTCGATTTTATTCGTTCAGACATTAATTTAAAGTTGGCATCATCTTTTTCTCGAAGTTGTTGTATCAATCGCGAGTTTTGTTCCTATAAAACATCAAATACATTAGTTAGGTTAAGTGTTGATGTAAAAAAAAGGAAACTACAATCAATGTTGGTCTCATACCAACTATATCTACCTCGAGACACATTGTTTACAGCTGTTATAAACAGTGACATTAAAGCCCATTTCTTTTGCTTGAATACTGGTACTGTTGTTCACAAAAATTACCTAAAACTAAAAATATTTGTAATACCTGCATATCTTCGAAAGCCTGTCCCGTAACTTCCATTTCATTCAACAAAGCCTCTTCTTCCAGAGATCCAACAAAAGGTCTTTGATGGGAGTTATGCCCTCCCCAATTTCCGTCCATAGGCTTTTGATTGGCAACTTGTTTTTGTAATTCATATTTCTGTTCTTCTAATTGTTTTATTTTTTTCAAAGCCTCGTCTTCTGCTAATTTTCTCTTGTCGTCCCTCTTGTTATCCTACGGATTGTACATAATTTGTTCGACATTTCTTAGGTTGAATGAAAAACAAACAATATAATGAGTGATGTTAATATTTATAGGAGTAACAACCTGCATTTTTTTCAGAGTTTGTCTGAGCTCCTCCAAATCAGTCCGTAGCTTCTTTTCAGCTGCCATCAATTGCACTTTGTCCCTTTGTTCTTTACTAACGCCTTTATACATATCGAGCAGTAACTTCATTTCTTTTTGTTCATTTAGAGCTTTTCTAAAAAATATAAACATTCCTTTTCCAAAATTTCATAAAACAACAATTCTAATGCACTTACTTCAATTGGTTCTTTAGATCTCTCACTAATTCTGTTTCAACGATTTTGGCTTCTTTCACCTTCATAGCTTCCCTATGATCTTTTTCATTTTTGGGAACAACCTCTTTTTTTATTGAATTTTTATCTTGTTTTATATTTCCTTCTTTTTTTATTCCTGGTGAATCGCTCGATCCGGAAGCTTGATCTTTATTACCTTCACCATCTTCTGTTTGCTGCAAAATAATTTTAAAAAAAGATTTTTCAACAGTCAAAAACCCTCGATCTAACAAATACCTCTGTATCATCCTCTTCTTTTTTTATGGTAACATTAGGTTCATCTTTAATTTGGGATCCCTCGCTACTCGACAAATCTTCTTCCTTAATTTCTTCCTTTTTAATGCCCTCTTTAGAATCTTGACCAGAACCTTGAACTTGGGTTAATTTTTGCTGTAAATCGTCTATTTCTTTTTTAAGTTTTGGTAGTTCCGCATTGGCTTCTTTATATTTTCGCTTATACCTTGAATAATAATATCACATTATAATCAAATCGGAACAGAGATGCTATTTATTGATTTTGAACAAGCCTTTGATTCAATAAATAGACAACAACTAATGAGAGCACTTCAATCTATGGAGATAAACAAAAAACTGAGAAAATTAATCTGGATTACTATGAAACAATCAACAGCTAAGGTAAAAACAAAAAAAGGTGAAACGGACATATTTGAGATTAACAAAGGAGTTTGACAAGGATTCTCTGTCAACAACTCTATTTAATCTGTCGCTGGAATATGTAATCAGAAACGTAGAAAAAGGAAAGCTAAGGACAAGGGGTGGGCAATTGATAGCTTATGCGGATGATTTAGTCTTGGTAGCAAAAAACAGAGAAATTATGAAAAAAATGTTTCAAGAAATTGTGGAAGAAGGTAAAAAAATGGGCCTTAAAATATGAAACAAAAACAAAAATAATGACTGTGAACAAACACCTAATGAACAATAATAATAGCATCGGTGACTTCAAATTTGAAGAAGTTGATAAAATAAAATATTTAGGTGTTACAATAACCAACAATAGGGATGGAGAAATGGAAATTAAGGAGAAAATAATGGCAGCAAACAGAGTCTTCTTCCAGGAAAATAAAAATTTATTAAGAAGTAAATTTCTAGGCAAAAACACCAAAATGAGAATTTATAAAACAATAATTAGACCAACAATAACGTATGGAGCTGAAGTTATGATAATGACAAAGGAACAACAAGAAGACCTGAAATTTTTTGAACGAAAAATACTAAGAGTCAAATTAATATAGGAAAAGAACAAATGAAGAAATGAAAAAAGACATCCAGAGGGACATCATAAGTGTAATAAAAGGGCAAAGGTTAAAATGGTTGGTACATGTGTGGAGAGCAGGCCCAAACAGCACAATTTATGCGATGACTAAGTGGAAGCCAAGTGGCAAAAGAAAAAGAGGGAGGCCAAAATCAACGTGGCTACAGGAGGTTGAAGATGACATAAACTGTCTAGGTATCTGAAAATGGAAGGCGAAAACAACTGACAGGAAACAGTGGAGGAACATAATTAAACTGATTTAAAAACTTGGAAATGGGGCCCGATCCTCTCCAAAAAATCTGGATCTAAAAAGCCACTCCCTTGACTAAACCCCTCTTGGGGTACATAGTCACTATATATATAATTAGTAACAAAATTATGTATGTAAAACCGTCACTAAAATAATAAAACTGTTAAAAATAAAAATTTAAACAATTTAGCTACTATACTTTCATATTATTGATACATTTAAATAATTATTTCAAAAGTACTAAACAAAATATTAATATTCCAAAACGATTTCAATGATTTCAAAACTAAATTTCTTCTAGATGTCCAAAATATTGAAAACAACACATGATGGATTAAAAAAATATAAAAATAAAATAAAGATACCATTTTAAGTGATATTTTTAATAGTGAAATAATGAAAATACAAACTTCTTAATAATAGGCACGATTCGGAACATTCGGAAATCAATCAGTAACAATGATTACATCAGATAATACACAGTAAACAAACTACAATACAAATAGAACATGATACCAAATTTCTTGCAACCAAAAGTAGTTACAAAAACTGGTTCAGATAATAAAAACAAGTTTAAATGCTATCTGTCAATAAAGAAGGTTAAATGAATTATATTTGTGATACAGTACACTTCTTACAACTAATGAACTAATATACTGGGTGATTCATAAGTTATGAAAAAAATTCAGAAATTGAACAATTTCTATAAAAAACAATTATTCAAAAAATATATAATTGTTTGAGGTACCTTAATATTAAATTTATTCACTAACCTGTGAACTTCTCCCTTCAATTGCTGGGTATTATTTTGCAATGAAGTAATTAAATGCCGCATTTCTCTGTTAATAGGACCTGTCTGTTCATTTGCAGCCAAATTTTGTTCAAATTCAATCCTCAACATCTCATATTCTTTTCTTAATTGAGCCAAAAAGTCTTCTAATTGCATAACTTCTTGTCGTAGTTTTTTCTGGGCAATCAGTTCTTCACCCTAAATAGACATTTTAATAGAAATATCTTTTTATGAAATTGGTTATTAAAGCTTACTTCCATCATCTCAATGTTTCGTAAATGCGCATTTTTGCTGCTTTGTAACTGTTGTCTAGCTTCATCTAATTGTGTTTTTAATTGCATGGATTCATTGTATAACACTGAAAATTGTGATTGTAAGCATTTATATTCTGTTGTTTCCACTATTACACTTTCAGGAAGTTGTCTAATCTAAAACACAAAAATTCAATATCTAGTACTCAAGAAAAAATATTAATTTTCTTACATCCATTTTAAGTTTCTCCACTTCTTTAAGAGTTTCCCTGTGAGTTTGATGTAACTTATCCAATTCTTGTAACCTATTATTAGCCAATTCCTTCCATTCTTCAACTTCCTTCATGAGATCCTCTAGTTTGGCATGAGGAACACTTGTTTGTGGGGCAGGTTTCTGTTCTTTGCCAGACTTATCTGCAGGATCCCCATGAAGCTGATGGTAAGCCTTCAATTTCTCCACAGCCTGATAAAACAAAATGAAAATAACTATTTGAGCAATTAAATGGACATTTAAAGAAACGCCTCTTCTAAGCTTTCAATTGATTACCTCAGCAAGATGAGTTTCAAGCTTATCATTTCTGTTACGAACTTTTTCAAGTTCATATTGAAGATCATCAATTTGATTCTTGAGCTCAGCATTCTCAGTTTCTCTAGCTGTTCTAGTATCTTGTAACTCACTAATCTTTAAACTAAGTGTGTGATATTTTTCATGTAAAGTGGTGTGTAATGCTTGAAGATTTCTGTTTTCACCCTGAAGTTGGATATTAGTTTGACGAATGGCTTCATCAACAGATGGTGCATCTTCTACAAACAAAGATAATTGAAATAAAACTTATTATTGTAACCATAAAATTCAAAGTTAGCATTAAGAAAGTTCATACATACGCCCTTCTAATTCTCCTTTAAGAGCAAGAGTAATCTTTTCATTTCTTTGCATCAACCTATCAAATGCTTGGATAACTTTGGCAACTGCTCTCCTTGATACTTGCACTCTATTTGCAAGTTTGTCATTCAATTCATCCTTATCCCAAGTAGATAGCTGCATCAAGAAAGAGGTAGTTGCTTCATTTTCATCTAAAAAGGAAAACATTTTTCATGTTATTTGCATTTTTTAGGTAATTTTTGTTATTGACTGGTTAAATTTTTATAGTAGTATTTGGGTTGAACATACTCTTGGTTTCAGATTCATCTGCTGTTTCAGCATCAAACCTCTGAAGTAAGATTCTTATATCTTCATTAAGTTGATTCCAGTATCTGTTTACAACATTCAGCATAGCATCATCTTGTGTTTGCCTTTTCTCAAGTTGTTCAATTCGCTGACGTAATTCTTGTTCTGTTCTGCATCTCTGCTCTATCCTCTGTAATATCAGGTTATTTAGTAAATCTTAAAAAAATTGGTTTGTTTTGTATTAACCTAATATATGACGAGTATTTATGTTTACCTGAGCTAACTTTTTATTCTGAAATTGCAACACTTTAATGTCCATTTCTTCCAAAGTAGAAACTGGACCTATTAAATGGGGTTCAAAGTGAATTTTTTTTATTGGAGGCTGACTAGCGCCAGCCGCCTCTTCAGCGTGTCTTTTAGACATATTGTTATGCAATAATCAGTTGAGGCTTAAATGAATTGTTAAAATAACTTTGAAACAGAAATGTTTGGGGAACAACTACTTTTCTAGGAAACTATTGATTAAGAAGTTAAATTGCATTGGGATAACTTAAAAATACTAGTGCGGTTAAAATGGAAGTGGTTTACAATTGATATATAATTTAGTAAGCAATATTTAAACATTAATTGAAAAACTGCAACTGTAAAAATGGAAAACAGCTCTCAATCTTAAATTTTTGACAAGATGCTAAGATGCTATATGAAATTGAAACGTCACATCAAAATCATTGACATATGAAAAGTGACATACGACATATGATTGACTGAGTTAAACCACAGAGTACACCATCTAGACGGTGGACTCTGTGGTTGAACTTTAGTTCTATGATGTATATGTAAGCGATCAGGCCACACAACTTACATCAGATAAATTCCAGTTTATACTTGTACAACGTAACTTTACGAATACTTGTTAATCGACTGTACCATAGATAACATTACTGACCTGACAACAGAGTAATAAATAATTTATTACTCTATGACTGACGCAGAGTATGACATACAAGATCGAAATCTTTTTGTGGTTATGTACGATTTAAAACCATAGAAATACAGACCAAATTTTTTGGTACAGTCTCACAAGCGGTACCTATTATATAAAATATTTTATCTACGCACCCATAATTCCAAAATAAATTCGATCAATGTGTAAACTGGTTTAATTTCAGTTAGACACTATGTATTACAACTATAAGCAGCAAGGAGGTATGCAACTTAATAGGCACGAATGTATGTTTGATTGCATACCTATTAAGCACAAGTGGATACCGGGCTTTAGAGAGGTAAGTTCTAGAGGGCAGCATCGAATAATGTGTTAATTGATTGACCTCTCCATTGTATTGTAGTCTATGATTTACATTTCTGGAAATTGTCAATGTCAATTGTCATTATTACGCATTTGATATTTGATTTCTTAAGTTTGATTTGAAATTTTGAAATGGCGTGGCGTCTTCACGGAGAAAAATTTCTTTCACTATTTTTGTGCATATGTATGTATATTAAATAATTTCTCCGTGAATGACACTTTTGAGAACATTATTAATTTTATCGGAATTACACTTGATCCAAAGGCGGTATGTTGAAATAAACGTTATTAATTATATAGATGTAGTATTCCTAATATAGCAGTTAATAATCATTTATATTCACACACAATGATTCAGTTAAACTTGTTGAGAAATAAGGCCCGCTAAACTGTATTAATTATAGGATTGAAATTATAAGCTTTTAGAAAAGCCAATGTGTTCTTCGCATTCCAAAATGATTTCTCTGTAGTACTTATCAATATTTTATTCAATTTTAGATTTATGATTGTCCGACGATACCAGTTGCTTCAATAACTAGAGTACCATTTTTTGGACCAGTAAGGTATTGTAGAGTAGATGGAGTTTGTAGCAAGCACTTGAAGCTCCTCCAGGCTTAACTATTATCCGATTCAGTCATAATCCTTGGTATGTCTTATTTATAAATTCAAGTAGTTCAAATGAACATATACTGCTGCTTGCTGAAATTATTTCAATATTTTGATGGCTAAGAGGACAAATGTATGACCAAAGACAATCTGTGTATCGCTTAACAATATTTAAATAATAAACCAATTCAAGAAGACTATATATATGCGGGCATGATAAAGGCGGACATTAATCCGTACATATATCATATTTGACAAAAACGGACATACAATATTTATCCTCTTAGCCATTGATTTGATTATTTTTAAGGAAACGAAAACAACACATTTTCAAAGTTTATTATTGCGTGTTTAAGTTTAACGATCTTCTATATGTTCCTTGTGGTATATTATTCATTCTTTTTTTAATTTCTTGGGAAATTAAACCACAATATTTTTAAATTCTTTATTTCAACGTTGTCAAGAAAAAATAAGTAGAAATTAATTTTTATCCCTAACTGACACAACAGAAAAAATTTGACAACTAGACAATCAAAAATTATTTTGAAGTTTAAGGCTGCCACACCGCCCTCAAATTTCATAACATGAAACTGTGACTTCTAATGTATATACATAGATGGCAATATGCGTCTAGACGGTAAGAAAATATTTTACAATACGCCGTTGCCAATTGTTTAGCGAAATTGAGTGAACAAAAACAAACCTCTTACAATAAGTAGGTAGGTAGGTAGTTACCCTGTCTAAATATAGCCCT
>CAJUYI010004579.1:0-18068 GCA_910591695.1 Galerucella pusilla
CTCGGCGACACCTCAAACCTGTCGCAAGTATTCGTCTTCGTTATGTCAAGATCGATACTTGAACTCCCAACGCATGTCTCATATCTCTTTGGAGTGCTGGTATTGCCATAGTCGGGTTTCTTCGTATAGTTAAGTGGATATAGCGGTTCTGCCGCTGATTAGTAACAAGCCTTCTACCGCTTCTAGGTCTATCACGAAGAGAATTGCTCTGGAGATACCGGCTCCATACACGAGACACATCTCTTTGCCAAACGCCAACTCTGTTTTCCACGAACCTTTGAGAATGACCTTCTTCAACTAAAGCCACTATTCTTGCACGGTCAATCTCACTTATGACTTGACGATTCATGTTTGCACTTAAAATCGTAAAAATCAAATGCCTTGAATGTTAAAATGATCGCACTAAAAATGTTATCTTACAAAAAAAACTGTTAACATCTGTATATTGCAAAAAATATAGAACATATTGAAATGGTAAACATTGATAAACAAGTCAACAAAAAATTGTCAGCGCAAAAAAATTCCTTCGCATCCGAAGAAGGTGATGCAAAACTTCTGAATCTATGTGTAGTAACGAGATATAGCAATTGGAGTGAGAAAATGCCCAACACATTAAATGGATTTTAGCTCAGAACATCTTATCTTACTCTTAAAGGCTGCCCCCTCAGCAGTTTTGGAAATCCTGGCAGTAATATTTGGTAGATGTGTAAATGGAGAGGAACCGCCCAATGAATGGAAAAAAAGCAATTATTTCGTCCATATTTAAAAAAGGTAGCCGACGCGACTGTGCAAACTACAGGGGAATTAGTGTTATTTGTACAGTGGCCCGACTCTATGGCAAAGTACTAAGATACAAGATAGAAGCACAAATACCTGAGTCGGAAGAGCAAAATGGCTTTAGGCCGGGACGCTCATGTACGGATGGTATTTTTACAATTAAACATCTAATTGAAAAAAGGCTAGAAAGAGGAAGAGCGGTTCACTTGACATTCATTGATCTACAAAAGGCATACGATACTGTCCCACTCAGTAAGTTGTGGGTATCGATGAAAAATTTTGGTATCAGCAATGGGTATGTCCAAGCAACAAGGAATTTATATGAGGGCTGCAGTAGTACGGTTAAAGTTGGATCTAACATCTCCGAAGAATTTCTCGTAAATAAAGGCTTAAGACAAGGGTGCTCACTGGCACCGACTTTATTTAAAATATACTTAGAAGAAGTATTAAAAAGTTGGAAGAGGAAATGCCGCGGAATGGGAATCCCAGTAGGACAGGAAACTTTGTACACTTTACTCTTTGCCGACGACCAGATCCTAATAGCAGGAGATAGAGACGACTCTAGTTACATGTTTAGAAAGCTGCATGAGGAATACTCAAGGTGGGGCCTAACAATAAACACAAAGAAGACGGAGTATTTGGTAGTGGGTGAAGAGGAACGGGAGGACTTGGATGTAGGAATCTGCAAAATTAAAAATGTTTGCACATTTAAATACTTGGGCGTTACTTTTACAACAAATGGAAAAAGCACACAAGACATTACGAATAAAATTGGACAAGGAAGACGGGCTATTGGTCAACTTAACTCTTTGCTATGGAGTGACAAAATATCAAAGAAAACAAAAATCATGTTATACAAAGCCATTGTAGAGAGCATTACCACTCATGGTGCTGAAACATGGGAATTGAACAAAAAAGAAAAAAAATAGGTTGTTATCTCTTGAAATGGACTTTTGGCGAAGAAGTTGTCGCATTTCGAGACTAGAGCATATCCGAAATTAACGAATTCGAGAAATTATAGGAGAAAAAGAAACTATTCTCGACGCTATAGATAGCAAAATATTAACTTGGTACGGCCACCTTCAACGAATGAAGGAAGATTGATGGCCAAGAAAAATCTATAATTGGACACCAACCGAAAGAAGAAAACGAGGGAGGCCACCTAGAAGATGGAAACAAGATGTTGAGGGTGCCATGAATACAAGAGGACTCCAAGAAGATGATTGGACAGATAGGAAACTGTGGAGGTTGAGAAGCGGAAGACGACGACCGTCGTAAAAAAAGCCGCAAAAAAAAAAAAAAAAACATCTTATCTTAGATGAAATCCCATCATTAGCTGGCTTTACTGTTACTATCTCAAGCATATTATGTAACATTCACTGAGACCTGTAAGATTTATTGTGCTTCCTTAGTTCCTAGGGCTAGTAGCTCCTATAATCCTATTTCCCGGAGGAATTTCAGGATATCTACAGGCTTTAACTTACCTCTTCTATCCAATAATCCTAATAGTAATAGGATTCCATATTGCTGTGCAATTTGCAAGTATGTGGATGAAGGTTTCTTCTTCCATGTCTCATAATCTATATTCTTTTTCCTCCAGTGTTTTGAGCTTTTTCAGGTGCCCATTTAGGCGACAATGTCCCGTTAGGATCTCTGTTTAAAATCTTAGCGCAGCTTTACTTTGATTTATTTATTAATTAGATTCCAATGGGCAGAATATATTATTGTCTAATCCCTACTAGACATTTGCAATGGTCGAATCTTCTCTTTTTTCAGCTTTGCTTATTTCTTCCATTATAACATTGGAGCTGGTACTTCAAAAGATTCCCGGCCCCAAATCATAGGCATAAAAGAAGAATATCTTCGGCCCAAGTAAGCTTCCTTGAGGTAACCGATAATGTTTGGATTCCAATTTGATCACAAGTATTCTAGATAGGAATTTTTTAATATTCAACTTTCTTAAATGTGTGGATTACAATCTGACAACAGTGTATTCAACCTGCCGTAATTAGAAATCCATGCTATACCATTCCTAGATTTTTTTTTGTCAGCACTCCTTTCAATCTAGGGTGTCTGTATTTTCTTTAGATGTGGATGCAGTTTCCGGTTAAACGTGATGGTCCAAACATCTCCGGAAACTCGTCATTCTCTGTTTACATCAATAACCATTTAAAATGCAGTTAAAGATAGTGCCTCGAACGTCACATGAGCGTATCAACGAAAAAATATAATGCTTCATTTTTTTTATTCACCAATTATTAGAAACGGGTTTTCAACTTGACATATTTAACATTATTTTTGATGTTTGAACACTCTACCTCTTTCAAATAGGTCTCTTGTTATTATAACTTTGAAAGTTTTTCAAGAAAACGTACAAATAGGCTGTAGAATATTTAAAAATGAATTTTACATAAACGCAAATTTCGTCTTTACAAAATTAAATGTCCAAAAGCTACATGAAGATGACTTTACAATTTTCGGAATTGATGATTCAACCATAGCATGACACACGAAATTGGCAACAATGTGAACACAAGAAATTTTTAATTCCTGAAGCCGCTCTTAATCGGTTTCCAAGGTGGTGGTGGACATTCAATTCCCTAGCGACTCGTGAGATGTAGTATGGAGTATGCAAGGAAAGTGGAACAGGAAGCAGTGGAGGAAGAGAGAGAAGGAAATGGAATTTTTGGAAAATCGAGGCTGATGAAACGAACACCTGTTAAGGCGGGAGAGAAAAGTAAGTGGAGCGATATTGGGGTGAAAAGGAAGGAGGTATCGCCTCTGGAGAATGAGGAGCAGAAGGAGAAAGGAAGGGAGAAGGTGAAGAGTGGAAAAGAGGAAGAGAGGAAGAGTGTAGAGAGATTGAAGGAGATGGTAAAGCGACAGGAGAAGAGGGTGAAAAGGCTGGAAGAGCAGAAGTCGGTGGCAGAGGGGCGGGTCAGGGAATTAGAGAGGTTGAGAAGAGAGGAAGGAGAGAATGCAAACACGATGGAAGGAGAGGCAAATAGACTGGGATGGATGGAGGGAGATTAGAGATAGGGACTGGGAGGACGAAAAGAGGAAGAGAATAAAGGTGAAGGTGGAAGGTGGAAGGTGGAAGGTGGAAGGTGGAAGGTGGAAGGTGGAAGGTGGAAGGTGGAAAGTGGATGATGGAAGGTGGAAGCGGTAAGGGAAACAGAAACCATTGTGATGGTGGGGATAGACCTGTGGATTGAAGATGAAGTGGTGAGAAAGAAAATAGAGGAATTAATTGGGGAAGGGACAAGGGTGATGAAAGTGGTGAGGGAGAGGAACAGGATGAAAATGGCGGTGGTGAGGGTGGAAAGGGAGAAAGCGGAAGCCTTACTAGGAAAACGGGAGATTAAGTTGGACTGGAATATTGTAAATATTGTAGAGAGGAGAGAGGAGGGCAGATGCTTTGGATGTGGAGTGAAGGGCCACCAGGTAGCAGGGTGTAATACCAAGAGAGTGATGAATATGAGGGAATGCTGGTTATGTGAAAGCGTGGAGCACATGGCGAGGGACTGCCGGCAGGCCTTCCTTTGTAGGGTATGTGGGGGAAGAGGACACAAGCCAGGGGGGACAAAATGTTTTAGAGGAAGGAAGGGAGTAGATGAAGACGGAGAGGGAAAACATGGGTACCCTCTGGACCCGTCAGAGCGGACGAGTCTGGACAAATAGGAGGAAGGAGAAAGCAGACCGCGGGAAGAAAAAATGTGGAGGATGGATGGAGGGTGTTACAGATGAATCTAGTGGAGAGCAATTTCTTGGGGATGAGTCCAACACTGTCTGGGTACTGGTTAGGACTCATTCGAACATTCGAATATTCCCATTTCAGCCCGAAAAAAAAAGATATGGGTCGTAATTGAATCGGATTCCTCTTAAATCTGAGACCCTTCGCTTTTTTCCTTTATACGCCGCTGGTGGCTTAGTTTGTTTGCCGGTTGATTATTTTTCTATAAGAAATACGCTTTTTGATTGTTCATAAAAAGGCTATTAACTGATGTTGTTGGAAAACGCGCATATAATGTGTTGTTGGTACGATTATAATGTACTGTTTATAGTATTTGATGGGTATTAATCGATCTGTATTGGTTTTTAGAAAATCTGTTTCGAACTACACTACACTCAGATGTTGATTATGAAATTGCAATTAAATAATCATCTAACCGGATGAAGCTTGAAAATAAATTTTCGGTGTATTACGTTGGAATTTGACCGTTTTTGCAAATATTGTCAAAGGTAATACCACGAGTGCTTCAAATTTTATCGATAATTTTTTCTTTTCCACGAAAACTTGTTTATTTGGTAAAAATATGAAAACAAACCGATTGATACGAGTCCGATTGATAAAATCACGAGTCCGTTAGGACGAGGGATTTTATCTAAATTCAGTTTGTTTGAATGTTTTTGCCTCAAATAAACAAGTATGAGTGATGAAAATAAGAAATTATGTGATACAATTTGGAGAACGAGCTGTATTTGGGAAGATTATTTTTTCCAATTTCAATATATTGTTGAGGTAATAAAGTTAAAAAATTTAAGGTAGGATACATATACATGGAAATGTCGGAAGGAGCATTTGAAGATGATATAGTCATTGTGACTGAAAAGGAAGTTTACAAAAGTTTACAAAAGAACTTAGAGATCTGGAATTGTGCACTGGAACAATATGGTATGAAATTAAATAAAAACAAAACAAAAGTTATGGCAATAGGAAAGGAACATAAAAACAAACAGATAATAGTAGACAATGTTATAATTGAACAAGTAACAAGTTTCAAATATCTAGGTGTAGAACTACAAGAGAACGAGAGACAGGAAAAAGAAATGAATGATAAAGTGCAAAAAACATTGAAATTGTACTACGCAATGAATCAGGCTTTTATGAACAAAAAAAAGATATCATTTAATGTACTGGGTGTCTCACTTTATTCTGACTGTTTTCAAGAGCTTATATCTTCGAAACGGTTCTAGATAATAAGATGCGGTTTCCACAGTTAGGATTAAAATTACCGTGAGTTTTGTTTTGACACATTTATATAAATGGCGTACTTCCGGTTTACCCGCTAGAAATGTGGCGTATTTTCAGAATACAGTAGATGTAATTTTTTAAATGGGACACCCTGTATATTAAGCAATTTCTTGAAAGACGCATATTTTTACTTTTAATCGGTACCTTAAAGTTTGAAATCAGTGCACAGAAAGCGCAGTTGGATAACTTTAACTGGGATACTGTAATGATTCAGATATCTTATTAATAAATAATAATCAAGGAGGCGTTATAATATGTCACGTCACAAAAATATTGCGATCATTGAGAGAACGTCACATTGTATTAAAACCAGTTAGAACAAGATGGTATTTTGAACCAAAATGTTTGCTTTCAACAAGACGGGGCTCCACCTCATTATTCCAACATATAGCAAGAGAATCTGTTAACCAACAATTTGGAAATAATTGGATTGGTGCGGGACTGGTCCAATAGAATGGCCTCCAAATTCCCCAGATCTGACTGTTCCAGATTTTTTTGTATGGGGATTTGTGAAAGATAGAGTCTACAACCCGATGCCTGCTACTATTGATGAATCCAAAAATATCATACGGCAGGTAATGGAAAATATTCCTCTTGAAATGCTGACAGCAGCATTTGACAACTTGGTTCGATTCCACAAATGTAAAGACCAAGAAGGAACACACATCGAACATTTGTTTTGGAGTGCCCTGAAACATGTTTCTATTTGTTTTTTACAGTTCACTTTAGCTAATAAAGTTCCAACTTTATATCTAAATCATTACAGTACACTCTGAAAAAGGATTGTTTGGTTGAAGTAAACGTATTTGTTTGAAAATGATTTGCTTAGAATTAACAATTTGTAATAAATGCAAAAGAATTGAGTGTTCAATTAAAAAATTCAAATTGTTTGAATTGAAATTATAAATTGTTTGCAATTACCATTTGGATAACTTTCTTCCAAATATTGCAATTATTTAACTCAAAGAATATTCATTTACGCTGAAAACGGTTGGTTTGAATTGAACAATTACATTTATTTAATAAAAATTTTATAATAATAACAAATGTTTAACTCAAAGCAATAGGTGTTGAATGAAGAAATTTGAACTGTTTGAATATAGATTATGAATTGTTTGAAATTAAAGTTCACATTTATTTGTTTCAAATATAGCAATTATTAAATATAAAGGAAATATTTGTTGAAAATATATAAATTTGTTTAAATCAAAATATAAAATTCTTATAGATAATGAATCATTGCTTTGAAAGTATAGATGCCATAATGTTATTCTACATTATTGCATATAATTGGTTCAAAGAATATATTTCTTTGAAATTCAAAAAAACATTTCTAAATTCTTTGTTTTAAAGAAATTAAACACCCAATCACGAGCATTGAAACGTGAAAACCTCACCCCTCTCGTTTCGTCATAGTAGTAGTTGGACTGCAGATAATAAGTAAGTAGGTACTCGGCCCTTGTCTCTGTACTCGGTGTGTTTATATCGTGGACCCGTTAAAAGTTCAATTTCTTTATATTATGGTGTTTTGTATGGATTGTATGCATACAACGGTTATACTTTAAAGTTGAACATTTACTGCCAAGTCACAGATTAAAAAAGATCTCATCATTAACCTGTGGCCAAGTTATGGATTTACTGGATGTTTGTGAATTGTCCCACCTAAGGATGTGTTTTGCTGCTATGTATATATTTGTGTTTTGAGTGGCAATCATAGTATTCCAGTACAAAACTAACAGGGTTAGTTGTCTACATAGATAAATCCTTGAATTCGTCTCTGTATGTAGGTACTTTTTAAGTTTTGTATATTTCGACACGTGTTTACAAGTAGTAGTAGTAGTACTCAAAATCATTGATTCTATGTTTGTGTTATATAATTCTTCAATAAATATGTTTGGACAGATAGCAAGAATTTTCACTTAAATTACCTTTTCAGCAATCTAGACTTTTCAAATTTGGTTTTAGTTTTGTAGAACTTTGTCAATGCTGCACAAACACTCTAATATGACTCATTATAAAAATACATAATAAAAGGATTATTTGATTCACATCAATTAAACTAAACAACTCGAGTTTGCACAAAAGAAATTATTTTGAAGTTTTAGAAAATTTATTGTTCCATTTAAACTTGTAGTTGTTTAAAATAAACAACTCAAGTTTCAAAACAAGAGATGGTCATAACGTTTTAAAGAAATTAATTGTTTATATTAAAATATTAATTGTTTGAAGTAAACAACTTGGAGTTTGGATTGAAGATATAATTTCCTCAAATCTAATCACCTGAATGTTTATATAACACTACAATTAGTTTGAATGATACCAAACTCTTGTTTGAAATTTTAAACAAACCGAAATTTTAACTTAACACCTCTGTTTGGTTGACTCTATTCAAACTTCAGATTTGTTTATCCTAAAAAAATTTTCTTTTATTCAAGAAAATCTTTTTCAGAGTGTATCCTAGTTAAAGTTATCTAACTTCGCTTTCTGTGCACCGATTTTAAACTTTAAAATACCGTTATAAAGTAAAAATATGCGTCTTTCAATAAATTGCTAAATATACAGGGTGTCCTATTTAAAAAATCACATCTACTGTATTCTGAAAATACGCCACTTTTCTAGCGGGTAAACCGGAAGTACGCCAATTATATAAATGTGTCACAACAAAACTCACGGTAATTTTAAACCTAACCGTGGAAACCGCATCTTATTATCTAGAACCGTTTCGAAGATATAAGCTCTTGAAAACAGTCAGAATATAATGAGACACCCTGTATTTAAGACCATATATAGACCAATTCTGACATTTGGTTGTGAATCATGGACACTGACAGGCAGACAGAAGGGCAAAATACAAGCAGTAGAAATGAAATATCTGAGAAGAGTTAAAGGAGTCAAAAGAATAGATAAAGTAAGAAATACAACAATAGGAAAGGATCTAGAAATAAAATCGACACTTGAGTATATTCAATCAAGACAATTGGGATGATGGGGACACCTACAAAGAATGTCAAATTACAGACAAGTTAAGCAAGTTTGGGAGGCAAGAAATATGAATAAGAGAAAACGCGGGAGGCCGAGAGATACATGAGACAGCATAATTGGATAAATTATTCAAGAAAAGGGAAAAACATGGAATGAGGCAAAAATATTAGCAAGAAATAAGAAAGAATGGGCCAAGTTTGTTCGTGAAGACATTACTATAGAATAACTTAATGTATTGAAATGTATCACCCTACACCATTAAAAATGGTTTTTGGGTTAATGATAATAAATAATATATATATTTTTTTCAATACTAATTGTGGAGTGGAATTTTGTATTAAATGTTCAATCTTCTCTTGGGTAAAGGCACTGAATCGGGTTATGTTCATTTTTCAATAAACTTCGAAGCACTTTTAGTTGTCAATAATGACAAATTCAAAATGAAATTTTGACGTTTCAATGTAAACATGGTATTATCGATGAGGAAGCAGTTTAATCAGAATAATACCGAATGATTGGCTAGAATAATGTATTGCTATTGGTTAAAACCACCAAAATGTCAGATTTTGACGAGTGAAAAAAATAATCAACAGTAAAAACACAAGGGCTTTTTTTTATCGGATGAATATCTCTTTGCAACGAAACAGTTTTGCCAATCACTAATTTTACGAGAAAAACAGACATGATATCTAATGTCAGTTTTTCGAGCAAATTCAGTGATTGGCAAAACTTTGAGTTAAAAAGAAATTCATCTGATAAAAGAAAAGCTCGAGTGTTTTTTGGCAAGATGAATTAACGACAGAATATATGGATGATTATCTTTATTAATACAATACTAACAGACTAATTGACAGTTTTTGCAGTTTTGCCAACACTTAATTGCTGTGAAATTATAAGTAACCAAACTGACTCATTGTGTCGAAGTGACGTCTGCTTACTAGATATTGAGGAAGAGAAGTTTTCATCTGATTTCCAGGTATATGACATTTTAACATTGGAGTTAATTTATCAACAGTAAAAACAAAAGAGCTTTTTTTTATCGGATAAATTTCTCTTTGCAACGAAACAGTTTTGCCAATCACTAATTTTACGAGAAAAACTGACATGATAAAATCGAGACACCGAAGGTGGAGCGATTTTCTCTGATAAAAGAAAAGCTCGAGTGTTTTTTTGCAAGATAAATTAACGACATAATATTGAAATTATAAGTAACGAAACTTGCGACTCATTGTCATTGTGTAAAAGTGACGTCCGCTTACTAGATATTGAGGAAGAGAAGTTTTCATCCAATAGAAAAGGATGCATCTTTTTTATCAATGTCAAAGTGACAAAAACATTTTCAGGTATATGACATTTTAACATTGGAGTTAATTTATCGATATAATTATTATCATTACTGTCAACTTCAAATCCCAAATTTTCATTCCAATTTTTTTCTATTGAATTGAATCTATTAATGCATATATTCATCGGCTTCGAATAAAAGTATATTTATAATACAAAGCGACGTTTCGAAAGCCCCGCGTCGGACCGAGGTTCTATCTGACAATCAACTGATGTAAACATAGGGTCCTTTGAGGACCGGAACGCTTTTAAGTTGATTCGATGTGTTTACAAGGCGTCGTGCCTTTTTTTCTAAACGAAAAAGCCCCTAATAGCCTTTTAACCAATGTAAACAGAACAAGTGAAATGATGGCGATGTAATTCGACCAACCGGAAAATATTATTATACGTTGTTTTCATAAAAATTATACGCTAAGAGAATCTGTAAACAACGGAAGATCATCGAGAAGGGGTTAGTCGAGTGCAAATTTAATTTATTTACAATAGAAACGTTAGGCGTTAGGTTGAAGGATCTAAATAAAGATTTATAGCAATGAGTTTTTGACAAAAATTCTAGTGGGAAACTTATGGATGACTGGGTAATTATTTTTATCCATACCATTACCCATGTTATCTACCTACTTCCATTCCAGAAGCTTCGTGTCTTCTATACAGGCCACCAGTTTATCTGGAAGGATCTTCAGTAGAAGTGATGGTTGTGTTATTTCCACTCCAAAGTGCTTCGGTCTGGCTCCTTGTTCTCACAGGAGTAGTAGGTGTTTCATCATAGAGTTCACATTTTCTGCACATAAGTTCACTAACTTTGCCTATCCTCTGCAGATGCTTCTTCGAGGTACAGTGTCCAGTCACTAGGTCGTTAACTATCTCCAATTTTCTCTTACCCAGTTTCAGCAGCCTGAACGAGAGTTCCTCGTCTAACTTATTCAGTAGACTCTTAGTATGGAGGTGTCCTTGTCTCAGACTTCATTTGAGTTGGTGCTCTTTAACTAGCCAGTCTCCGACTTCACCTCTTATGTAATCCTTCCTGATTCCACGACGGTTCCGGACCTGTGAAGGCTCCTTTAGAGCCTTCTTTAGCTAGCTGGTCTGCTATTTCATTCCCTGCACACTTTGTTCTTTGTTGTCTCTTGCCAGCATGTTAAGGGAAGTCACACTATTATTATTACTTTCTCATTCTCCTATCGATCTAGAAACTATTTTAAAACACATAAATATACTGAAATTTTGGGAAAAACCTTATATTGTCATCTATACTATAAAAGCCAAACTAAAAATCGATCGGTGCAGAGATCATAAGATCTCTTTAACATTGGTTAGTATTTTGCCGCATTAACAGAGGGTAGTAGCTTCAGCTCCGAATCCTGTAGCCATTTTTAATCCACTCGAGAAGTATTTAGGATTATCTATAATTGTTTTTATGACTGAAATTGTTTGTTTACTTTATTTTTATTAGCAATTGAAAGACCAAGTTAACGTTATTTACACTTCCTTTTTTTTGCCTCACGACCTATTTTATTTTTAACACATCTTATCGTTTTTTTTTCCAGCATTGAATCATTTTTTAAAGGTTTTTGTTGATTAAATGAAACAGAATAGTTTTATAAAATTGTTTATTTCGTATTAAAATATAACTAGAATAAATTATGTACAGATTTAGCTTAAATTAAAAGTTTTCAACGAATTATTAGTCAGACATTTTAAAACTTAACATATAAAGCTTTATATACATCAGTCTAATCTAGATGGTAACAACATGTTTCAATTTTAAAGCATTTGAAGACATCACAAATACAATTTCCAGATTTTTTTTATCAAACTACGAGTGCAAAAATAACATTTAATTTATACAAAAGAACAACTGGCTAGCGTAATAAACGGAAAATTCTAATATCTCCAAATTGTTGTTGATTTAATATCATTTTTATCAGATTAATTTGTCTAATTGAAGCCCATTCCGATTTCTTGACACAAATAATCGTTGTGGGGATACATTTCGTTGTTATTCTGGAATATTGGATAGTGATTTTGTTGTAATGGAGGTGCTATACAAAATCCGGAACTCGTGACTCCATTGTCGACTTTTCTCTCCACTTCAGTTTTTTCGATTTTCTGTCTCTTATTCTTGTACCTGAAATAAAACAAAGCGTTATTACGAAAGTCTTTAAAAATAAATGCAAATAATTTTTCTTAAAAATGGTGTATTCACTAAACGCTTTCACCAGAATGTGTAACGCTAAGTTTTGGAACATAATTTTAAGATACTAGCTCGGATTTTGATCAGAATTGTATTTTTTAAGGATAACTTGGACATGATACTTCCCCCCAAGCGAACAAAAAGCAAATGAACATTTTATTTAGTCATATTTTAATAATTTTTCAAAACGGTATTTGAAAATGTGGCGAATGCGCAGATCATTCGCCAAAATATACAATTATTCCAAATAATAGTTATTCATGATACAAGTAAGTGCGTGAACTTATACTTTTGCGCACGAGTTGTGAAAATGCAAGGCACGAACGTAGCAAGTGGCTTTTTCGCAACGAGTGTGCTACAAAACTTTATCTGATCACATGAAGAAAGACTAATAAAAAGGGCTCTGAAGGGGTTGAAAAACATAAAAATAAATTTTCTATAAACAAATATATACACAACGAATGTAATCCGAAGAAATGCATTCTTCTCGAGATTCTTTTATTTGAAATAAGTGTAATTAAAATTTTAAATATAACAGAAAATATTTTTTTTATTGGTGAACCATTTTACCTATTTAAAGCACTCCTCAGCGTGTTTAAATCGAACTTTTTAGCACGCGCGTGTTTTAAAGTTACCGTGGCAACATCAACAACTCGAGAAACGAAGTTTAAATCTATGGTCTAAATCATGTCTAAATGACCATTTTTTTATCATTGATCTGACAGGAGTAGTTTGTAACGTCAAAGCTTTCATTCGAACGATATTTAACTATGTCAAATTCATAAATTAAAATGGAAAGTGCCGTTGGTATTGTTTGAAATATTAATATTTCGATTTTTCAAATCTTAGGAAATTGTATTTAATTAATACTATTGACATCCACAGAGCTCAATAACGTTGAGCTTCCATCAAAATACAAAATAGTTTATGCTTTTCTCATTTCCATGACAACGCAAGGTATACATCATATACATCACGAATTCAACCATTTGACCATGGAGACTATCATTTGACATTTTGTCCACGACCACTTAATAATAAGTCAATATTTAACCTCCTAACTAAAGGTATATGGTACCCATATATCAACTGTCGTGAATTATGGTTCATAATACACTGTAGTGTATTATGGTTCATAATTCACGACTAGAGATGGGGGTACAATATGGAATAAACTATTAAATCTGTGTATTTCGTTCAGGAAATTTGTTTCTGACATATATCGTATCTATAAAATATTGTAATTTTTAGTATTGATACTTTTCATAACGATATTTTCTAATATTAAGTATTTTAAAACAATATATTTATAACGGTACGTTGTATTGATACTTTCTACAGTATCGCCCATCTCTATATATGTCAAATTATTTGAAGTAGCTGCCACAACATTTTGAGGTTAGTAATATGCCAAATCGCTACTGACTTTTATTTATTATTAAATAAATTAAATGTCGTGGACAAAGTATAGTATTCTACTCGCAATTTATGGCCATAATTCACTTGGGTGACTTGCGCCCCTCGCCTGCGGCTCGTGACGCAAACGTCACCCATCGTGAATTATGGCCATCATAAATTGCTCGTTTAATAATATACTATAGTTCTTAAATACATTCATGATTCCCATTTCTTGTTGTTGTTGTTGTTAATAAAAAAAAATATTATATAAACGAACTAAAACATATTCGGCTAATGGAGTCTCTCCCTGTTCATAAGCAAACAAAAAAAAAGTGCACCAATAAAAAAAATAGTGTAAAGTATTCGTGGATAACTGGTCTTTAAAACACTTGCTCTATTTCGAGCACTCCTTCTTCGCCGTCGTGCTCGAAAAATCGCGCGAGTTTTAAAGACCTTGATATCCACTTATACTTTAACATACTAGGTATTTGCTATGTCTGACACTTCTGTCAAAGTTACTGACAGCACAAAAATTTATACAACAAACGACTGAATTCAAGGCAACTAGATAATTAAGTAGCTAAAAAAGAGTGTTAAAATGAAAACCTAATTTAAAAAGCATTGGTTATTTACGCACGCTTTCCAACGTGATTTCACTCATTTTTTTTGGTTCCTAAATGACTAATTTTAAAGGTGGACGCAAATAATATATATATTATTACAATATCATAAAGAAATTGATGTTAGTACCTTCTATTTTGAAACCAAATTTTCACTTGCGTGGGAGTGAGTTTGAGTCCTTGTGCCATCTGTTCTCTTTCGGGGGCCGAGAGATATTTTTGCTGTTTAAATCTTTGTTCTAGTTCGTAGACTTGGGCTTGACTAAACAATACTCTCGGCTTTCTTTTCGACCTCTGGCGACCGGACTTCCTGAGTTCCGTTTTCGAACTGGTCACTTGTTGAAGCTCTTAAAAAATAAAAAATAAACGTTTATATTACAAAAGATATGCAATATACAAGGGAGGGGAGAAAATATGATGAAATTGATGGTGAAAATAAAGTTTTTAATAGGGAAAATTTTGATAATTATTCTATTTTGTGTAAATTTGAAAACTGTTTAATATGACCGCGAGTTTCAGTCAGTGCATTGAGCTGAAATATTTGGTATTAAATAATAATATTATTCAATAAAAAATCTAAAACAAATAGTACTTAGTGTAATCTTGAAATACGTGAAAAAAGTATGATAAATACAATTATCATGACAATATGATAACAGATCAGAAAACTAGTTTTTTGCGCAATCGATCTTTTTTGTTTATTTACAGCATCGGTTGTCAGGTCAGTAAGTTGTGTTTACTGGTTTCTAAGTCTAACACGTCGGTAAGTAAACTGCGTCTTAGCCCTACATACATTTAAGTGGTCCTAAATAATATATTACTTCATTCATTACACAAAAGGAACAAAAAAAAAATAAGAAGATTTATATTTTTTTTAATGAACAGAATCGAAAAGAACAATATATGAAAACAATTTCACAAAATGCTAATTATATTTTAAACTGATCGAGATCGGAGAAATTTAAATTATTTTGTTCGAAATTTATTTCAATACGATCGCGCAAAAAATGATATAAGCATCTCGAACGTTAAGGGTAATACCGGTCTTCAGCAAAATTGGAGGCTTCGCTACGGTCAGCCTCTAAACATTGCTGTCGACCAGTAAACAACCCTCACCGTTCTTAATACTTAATATACTAAAATAAGCAAGTAAACACTCAATATATAACAAAATAAAAGAGTTTTTGTGTTCCCGTTTTCAATTCTTTATTTACTTTATTATTTTGCTCTATATTCCAGTAAAAGAGTCGAAAAATTGAAGGAGTCCCCTCTGGAGGATAATAATTAGTGCATGTAAGAAATTTGGAGAACTAACAGATCTAGGTATGATAATAAGCACTAGCTTAAATGCTTCATAACCAAAAAAATGTATTTGAACATTGAGGATTAGGATTAAGCTTTAACAGGTTTACATAGCACCAATGTGGAAGTTTGTACAAATAGCTTGGTGATAAGATAGGGTCATTAGCATTGGCTAAACACTTGAATAATTTTAGATTGACCGCATTAACAGATTGAAACACTGGGCCTAGGTAGGCACCTTGCGGTATTCCCGATGTAACGGAGAAAGACGTAGATACAAAGCCAGCACAACGTACAAATAGCTTACGGTTTTCCAAAAAGCTACCTAACCACCTGAATTGTTAACACCGTCAAATGCTTTGCATCAACCTGTCCTTTTTTCTCGGATGTAGGCATTTAGAATAAAATAATGAAAAAGAAGAGCAACTACAATACGGTTACCATTAGAGATATCCTGAAGGTTTTAAAATTGCTGGCAATAAGAAATGTCGGTGGAAAGGAAAGTAGATAATTTTGAATATTGAACCAGAAATTTTTACAATAAACGAAAAAAATACTTACTTGGACTTTCAATTTTGATATATCCCTCAACCTTAGCATTCCTCTGCGTATGGTCATTTTGTTGGGTACTATAAAGCTGATTTAAATGCTGCAGATGATTCTGATTCGAATCTTGATAACTGTCACAACTCCAATAGTTTCTATTGATAAAATTTTCACCATCACTTCCAACATAATAACCGTATTGTTCGTTAAAACCAAAATATCCCGAATTGTCCCAATAGGACGGATAATAAACGTCACTCTGTTCTTTTTTCACGTTATTTCCAAAATAATCACTTTCGTTTAAACAGTTCACACTCAGTATATCTTTAACGGAAAAAGGAGTCGTTGTTGTATCACACTGTATATCTGTGTCGTATTGTTGCATGATTAAGAGACACTTCTTAACTGTTCCAACGTTCGACTATATAATTATGTATTTGGTCTTTAATATTTTTAGACAAATTATTAGGTCTCAATTAACGTGCCAATCTAGTGCTTTCTCTCTCACTCACAACATTATAAATCTTAAGGAAACTTTTTATAAGGGGTACATTCGCTTGAGGTTGGGCTTAACTATCGTTTCACACTAAGAAGTCAGTGTAACTGCAATATACTGAGCTACTGTGTTGCCAAGTTTTCATATACGAGGATCTACTTATAATTTGTGATGGATTTTGGTTGTTTTTAATGACAGGAAAGCCACTTTATCAGCTATTTGTCATTCATAAGGTTTATTAATCGAATAAAATTGTTGTCTGAGATTGGTTGGTATTTAAAATGATGGCAGAGCTTCTAAATATTGCTTCATAACGATCACATTAGCAAGAATGCATGTGCTGCTCGAAAAATACAATGATATTGGGGATATCTGGTGCTTACAGAAGCTAAGACATGTTTCACTAAGACCTAAAAAATCAATTGTGTCCCCTTAGTTTCTGAGGAAAGTCTCCGAAACTAATAGCTTCTTTAGTCTTATTTCCCGGAGGAATTTTAGGATGTCTGCAGGTTTCAACATTGGTAAATGTTCCTCTTCTATCCAGTAATCTCCCAGGTGCTGTGCTCTAGGATTCTGAAGTGCTGTGCAGTTGGAAAGTATGTGGATGAAGGTTTCTCCTTTCATGCCACAAAATCTGCATTCTTCTTCCTTCACTATTTTGAGCTTTTTAAAGTGCCCATTCAGGCGGCAATGTTACGTTAGGATCCCTGTCAAAACTCTTAGCGCAGTTTTACTTTGACTTATGCATTCTTTTGATCTCACTCAACAGGTTGTAGTCACCCAGAAGAGTCTTTGATTGTGTGAGCCCTACTAGGATCTTCCCAATGGTCAGATCTTCTCTTTTTCTCGGCTCTACCTATTTCTTCCAATATGACATTGGGGCTGATTCCACAAAAGGTCCAGGCACCCTCTTAGCTAGTTCAACTGCTACTTCATTTCCTTCTATCCAGTGTGTCCTGGAATCCAGAGTAAGGTGACTACAGTGCGTCCATAAAGTAACGCATAAATTCATTATTAGCTAAATAAACAATAATATTGAAAAATTCCCGAAACAGGTCAATTTTTGATTTTAATTTACTGTTTTTTCAAATTATAATGTTATTTACAGGGTGAACCATCTTCGTGTGATGACGTCATCGCCATTTTTTTTAAGTGGAACACCCCAATTTTTTTTCGATTTCCGGATTTCTCTTGATGAGTTGATTTCAAAAATGTGTAACACTTTCTTTCAAATTGGTACAGGGTGGAGGAAAATAAAAAAAATTAAATTACCTACAAAATAAGAAATAAAAGAATAAACGTAATAAACACATTAAATGCAATTACTTATTTACTTACTACTACTTTAAACACCCCGTATAATTTTTAACATTG
>CAJUYI010004580.1:0-18067 GCA_910591695.1 Galerucella pusilla
ATAGATGATGCATTATAGAAATTCAATATAGATAGGTACTCACTTTGTTGGGATAGACATATATTTTATGTTACCTTAAACAAAAAATAGAATAATTATTGAAATGTAACCATAAAAATGATAAGTAATTTGCAAAAAACAGTTGAGGGTTTTACAGAAATCCGTTGACAAAAAATCAACGAAATTTTTTTTTAAAGACATTAAAATCGAGTACATGATCTCATGATGACTCACTTCATGTATAAGAACCCTTATTTGTCATGTATATAGAAATATTTATCTGCAGTCTTTTTATATTTTGGAATATTTGGGTTTAAAAAAACAATAGAATAATACAAAAATGGATTTTAAATTAACAAAATATTTCAATTTTGATAATTAAATTAATTTTGAAATGCATATGAGCAAATTAAAACCAAATACACAATTGTAACATTTTTTTATATTAAAAATCGGTGGTTAATAATTTATATTGGATGAAAAATGAAAAGAATGTTTTATTTATTTAATGCTAATAACTACCAGTAAATAAAATAAAAACCTACCCCTCTAGAAGAATGTATTAAGCTCTAATCCTTGGATTCCATATAGGTACACCATTCAAGTACACTCCAGATTCCTGATACAAAAAATAAAATAAATTTCAAACACCAGATACAAATAAAATTTTCATTTTATTTTCCCCCAAAGCAAGTTCAATAAGAGGTAGCAATATGATTCGCCTCTTATATAAGAATAATTATTTGTCATAGGAATATTCACCGGCCGGTTTTTGAGTATTTTGTTTAAAAAAAATATTAAAAAAATAGAAAAATGGATTATAAATGAATAAAATATCAATGCTGATAATCGAATGAATTCAGAAAACCCAATTAAGGAAATAGTCTTTTACAATTAAAAGTATAAAAAGTATATAAAAAAAATTAAAAATTACCCCATTAGAAGAATGTATCTAGCTCTAATCCACGCCTTCCATGTAGGTACACTTCACTACACTTCACGATAAACGAACTCAAAAAAATAAAATAAATTTAAACCACGCACTCGAAACCGACGGAACCGAAAGTTGAACCGCTACTGAATAATGGCATCTACTAAATTTACCTATTCGTTAAATGTACTTGTTAGTCACCTGTTGAATAAGAATAGTTTATCATATCTATGATTAATACACCGATACCGGCCATTTAAAAAGACTTTTAGTCTTGTTCATATACTTTGTAGGTATTCGGTATAATGAAAAAGGAAAAGTAAGGTGCAAGAAGCGAATTTACATAATCTTTTTTATTTCTTAGTGCTTGTGTCAACGGGTCAAAATAAAATTTTGTGCTTTATTTGCACCTCTCAAAATTTACAGAAAATATTCAATATCTGGATAACGGTAAGGTTTAGGTATAGGAAAGTATACATGAATTTGCCTTATTTTTTACCCCTGAATGCATTAAAGGGAAAAAACCGGGTGGTTCTATTTAATAAAATAAAGAAATTTGATATTTATGAAGTTAAACTTTGAATACTCTTTATACACACCCTGTTTAAAATAGAAAATTTTTCAACATAGATTCAAATACGTCTGATCTTGCTAAAAGCAACCGAACAGAAACCATTTTCATATCTTTAAGGGTATCCGCGTAAAAAAATAATTTAGAAGGGTCTGCAACGGTACAATTTTTTACAAAAAAATCAATAACTCAAAAAGTATGCGTTTTTCGAAAAAAGTTTCCAGACAAAACTATACTAAAATTTTTCGTAGATTTCAAAAATGTACTAATATAGAGGGTGTTTCATTCAAAATAACAAAGTTGCAGTCTGCTATCTTTGAAAATATTTTAGTTAAAAAGATCGTATCCGAAAACCCAAAAGTAGGAATTTTCATGATTTTACTATAAGTATTTTGCCATATACAGATAGTTTTAACTCGTCGTGGGACACCCTGTATAAGCCACATTCAAGCTTTCTAACTGAATACTTTTTGGAACTTATTTATATTTATTTTTATCAATAAACGATTCTGGTGTAGGCAACTAAACATACACTAAAATTTCATGCTTATGTTATTTGATGAATAAGACTTGAAATTATGTACCTTTTATCCTTTTACCATCATCATTGTTCATAAAAAGACAATGCTACCATAAAAATATTAACCAATGTAATTGGAAAAATAAATTGTGCCGGTTGATAGAAATCTTCAAAACATGTATTGAACATAGGCAACTGGCAGGACGTCCACGAAGTATCATCTACTTTGATAATAAACTGAATGGTCCCAAATATATTCGGATTCTTAAGCTTGATATTGAAATTTAGCTAATTATAAAATACCGTTTTGAAACTACACTTAAGAAAATTTGCCACATTTCGAAATAAGGTTAGCAGAATGTTCTGTGGTTATAAATATGTCAACTGTGATTAGAAATTAGAATTAAAAAAGAAGATGAATATAACCAAATGCTAGTTTAAGTAATAATAGGTTATTTCAAATTTTAAAAACAGTTTCAAAAGAAACAGTAAATTTAAAAATATGTCAAAAATATTACAAAGTATAATATGTTCTCACTATAAGTTATTTCCAATGAAATATATTCCAATTGCACAAGTAATGAATTGAATCCTATTTTATTAAAATGTACTAATTTATAATGTTATAGGTAACTAGAAATTTCACCATTAGTAATCAACCTGTAAATGAAGAGCTAATATTAAATAAACTACGCAAGAAATTTCCAGGAGCAGCTAGCATAAACGTAGAAGACACGTCTGGAGGTTGTGGAGCAATGTTCAATGTATCTGTTGAAACATCAGAATTTAAGGGTTTGTCAGTAGCTAAACAGCACCGACTAGTTTATGACACATTAAAAGACGAAATCCTTAAAATTCATGGTCTACATCTGGAGACTAGAACTTCTGCTTAGCGATTTTGTAAATTAGGCATTGTGTACAGAGCAAATTTTAAAATATTTTTTATTAAAAAAATCTTAGTTATCTGAAAATTACATTAATTCATCCCAAAATTGTATGTGAAGTCTGAAAGTATTTAACTAAGTAGGGTCCTTTCAATTAATGTGTGCTTTAGATATAATGTAAGCAATAATAGTCAGTATTTTGTAATGTAAGTAGTCACTACATGATATATGCAAATAACAATATTTACCAAACTTGGAAACATGCATGCACTTTTTAAACAGTTATTTTGGGTATTTGTTGGAATAATTTTTAAGTTTAAAAATATTATTGTGTAGATACTTATTTGATTATTTTGCTACTAATGATCCATCATAGTTCAACTCCAGTTCCAGTGCTTTTGTCCATTACTGTGCACTGTGATGAATGTTGAATTACATCTCGAATTACATTAATCAGTCTAGTTTTCATTTTTTTATATCACACAAGGTGAAAAGTACCATATTCATCACCTCAATATTTAAGTTTGTTTTTCTATTAAATACTTATTTCTTATACAAATACGACGCATTTTGCCTTCTTTTTTTAATGCCCATTCTCATTAAGTATTTAAGTTTTTTTTTCAAGAAATTAATTAATATTTATTAAGTGCCCCAATCAAAATTATACTGTTTACTTTTTTACTTCAACCTTTGCTTTGCTTTTTAATGAAAAATCAGTGGCGTTTTGTATTCTATTAGATATTATTAAAGGAAAGTAGAAGTCAACTACCTCAGTATTTTTAGGAGAGTCAATAACCTAGAATATCATTATTGTCATAAAATGTCAAATATTCCTACTTTTGTTGTTAAGTCCTTGTATTGTTCTATATTTTTTAAATTCTAGTCAACTTGGTGTCATTTTCCATTTTTTTTAAGGCCTTAAGCCCAAGGCTTTGACTGATATTGATGTTCAGATATTGTTATGTGCAGCTTCTTCCCGTATATGACTGCAACTTCTAGACTTCTAATAGGTTCTTCTTATGTGAAACGGAGTCTCTTATATGAAGTGTCGAGAAAAATTCAATGATTTATCCTTTCTAAAAGTGTCCTTCAAATGTCATTTTGAAGAAAACAGCTATAGGAAGAAAGATGTACATCCATTTTCACAAAAATCAATGAATATAGACTAGAAAACAAACTATTATACATAAAAATAGAATCTTTAAGGATAAAAAGTATAGAAACAAGGGTAATACCGGGTTATTAACTACTTGGAGATTTGGTAACTCATAATTTTAATACATATTATTGATACAAGATTTTCTATTGACGCCATTGCACGCAATTAACTTCAAACAACAATAATTGCTATTGCATTTAATATCATTATAAATATTGGCCGCAATTGCAGTCGTTGTTTATTTAGCAGCAAGTATATGAAATTCATTTTTCAAAGATGAGAGCGGTAATTATTATTTCCTCATTTATGTTGTATTTATGTGGTATTGTTTACTGCGAACAATATACAACAAAATTCGACAATATAAATTTGGACGAAATAATGAAAAGTGATAGATTGATGAATAATTATTTTAATTGTTTAATGGATAAAGGAAAATGTACGCCCGATGGAAAAGAACTCAGAGGTTAGTACCTTTTTTTCTCTCTAAATATATATTTTGGAGCAACGGTGCACCCTGTATTCATCTAATCGACTTATGCAGATGGTCTGGATTATTTGAAAAAACTTTTATCCAACATTTTTGCTTGTAAACCAAACGGAAATCGAAATATATTAGCAAATTAAGTTATTTTATGTACACACTGTATAGTGCAGCTGCAGCTCTCCTGTTTTTTTGTTGCTACAATCTGACTGTAGAAATACCATACCACGATTTTATATTAGTTAATAATTACGCAATTTGTGCTTTATATACAATTAGCTTCTAGGTACTGTATGTGAGAATAACAATTTTTAAAAATTATTTAGAAAATATCTCTGACGCATTGGAAACGGATTGTGAAAAATGTAGTGAAAAACAAAAATCGGGATCCAGGAAGATTATCAAATCTTTAATAAGAACTAGAAGACCCATGTTTGATGAACTATCAGCAAAATATGACCCTAAGAATAGTTACAGAAATAGACATAAAGAAGAGTTGGCTAAAGAGGGAATTGTTTTGTAAAATGACTTAATATTATATGGCATATTTTTTGGACAGTGGTAATTATTTTTTTATTTTATTTTCCTTCTCCTACTTTATCCTTCACCCGATTCTCACCGTCACCAGACAAAAACAAACAATTTTGACAATAATTACATTGTCATTTTATATCAAAAACAACAAGGACTCCATATATATATATATATATATATATACCTGCCTTTGCCGACACTCTGTCAAACCTAACACCTAACCGGGGCTCTCTCACTCGAAGGCGCTCATATACTACTCTTCGAGTACAAAAAATAAGTACCTAGATCCAGGAATGGAGTACAACGAACCTACTCATTCTGTCGGGACTGCTTACAGGATATTGTCGACTAAATTACGACCAAAAGAAGATGAGTCTGGCTCAGACTTCGGACTGTCGGTTCTGTAATCTGGAGGACCAGACTGCGGAGCACATAGTACTATGCTCATGCCCAGCCTTGGGCATGGTAAGGTATAATATATTCGGTTTTAGTACCTTAGGGGTGAGCCACAATAGACCTAACGTAGGTCGCAATGAAGGTGGCAAGAAGTCCCACTCACATAGAGCCTAAAACCTAATCTACCTGCGAGGCTACTTACGGGACCCTTTCCCACAAAGGAGCACCTAAACAAAATAGGGCTGTACAACGGAGACCTTACATGCAGAAGATGCAAAAAGGATACCGAAACAGCTCTGCATATACTATGGAACTGTGAGTCGCTGGACCACAGAAGGCAGAAACTGTATGGTAGACCCCAAATGACTCCAGAAGACTTCTACAACCAACCAGCAAAGAACCTATATGAGCTAATACAGGGAACGGAATGGATGAATAGGTTGTAGTCAGAACACTAGGAGTATCCACAATAAGCCCAGGAGGCTGAGGTGGTACCGGCGAAGGGACGGCTTCTTGAAAAAAAAACCTACCTGACAAAGACTTTTTTGGGAAACCGTGAGGTCTGAATGAGAGAAAATGATGTACTGGTCGTGTCTAACGGTTGCCAGGCCAATAATTTTCTATGCTGCTCTGGTTCGGTGGAACAAATTTTTTCATACCCAGCAAACATTTTGGTCTGGGAAATTTACTGTCCCTCTCCCTTAGTAATTCTGGCCAATCAACTTTTTCAGTTAAAAGCCCAGTATATATATAATATAAGTATATAGGTCACTACGGCCGACAGTCGGGCCCGAATCTAAGCCTTAATTTCATTTGGAAGGCCATCATTACCTCACTACAACAATTCGGACATTATTCACTGATATTGTAATGGCCCACTGAAGCAAGCCACAAACCACCTATCCTATTGAAGGGCTACAATTTAATTTCATATATGAACAAAACAAAAACTAATTTTCAAGACTGGCCCCGCTTTTTTTCTAGTTTGAATTTATCAGTTAATTAGGTGATATAGTAGTCTAACGTTTTACAAACGAAATCACCGTTCAAAAGTTATAATCAAAAGAAATATCAGTCAAAATTCACAAATCCCCTGTATATTATTAAAATATCGGAGCACACTTTTTAATGACAATTTGACATTCCCCATAAGAGTCTCCATACGAAGTAGGAGTATATGTACAGTTCCTCATGACTCCCTCTGTATATATTGCAACATTTTACGTTTAATTATTTTCTTAAATACCATTCGCTGTAGAGGTATGTATTGACCTGATACATGAAATTTTACTTATTCACATTTACCTAGTTAGGCATTGTATAATACTTTTACATAAACAAATATTGAAAGCACATAGTGAATTATTATTATTTAATTACTTGCCTTATTACTCACTTCACAATTTAAAAGTTACATGATTACCTTGCTAAACAAAACTAGTTTTATATTTATATTTGTATTTTTCACTAAATCAGTGTTGGTTAGGTATTTTAAAATTATATTATTTGAGTTGAAGGGTGATGGGGTGAACGGTATAACTTCTTGTAATCTTCGACATAACCCTTTGCCGTCCTTTCTAATTGTTCCATATCTACAGACAAGCTGCGAAATGACATTTTCAGTGACTTGAAAAACGTAGACTCCGTTTCACATAAGAAAAAGCCACGTGAAGCTGGTCAACTGTCTTGCGCAGAAATCAAAATCGTTACGAACATCCGGAACATCGCCAATCGTTAATTGAAAGTACTTATAAATATTTTAACGATACCAAATATTCATAGTTTCTATTGTATGTGTAAATATATCCAAAGGCTACTATTTTTTATTCAAACTATACATATCGATACAAACTCTAGCTACATATGATAAATTACATTTTCAATATTTATTTTTGTATTATCCTACAAAATGTGAAAGCGTCACGTTACTGATTTTAAGTCGAAAAACAAAAAATGGCGCTGGTTTTGACAACAAGTTAGCGCATACGACTGCAACTTCAAGTGGATTCTCCTTACGTGAAACGAAGTCTATCTCAGAGATAATATTGGTCCACCTTACAACCGCACCAGGCACTGCTCAAAACAAAATCTAAACGGTAAATCACAGTTGACCGAATAAAGTAGAAACAATAGCTGATCTAAAATTCTTGAAAATACAAAAGAAAACTGCTATTTTTTTTACTTCATGTGTGATAATCATGGAAAATATGTCTGGCTCTAGTGTATCTAGATGAATAACCCCGCCAAAAGGTTTACCTATATGCTAATGCCAACGAAATTAAAAACTGCTCATTCAATCCTCATTATAAACTCTGGTAATGTCAGTAGACCAAGAGCGTTAGAAGACGTAACTACATTAACGAAAGTTCCAAAATCAACTGTATGTAAATGAAACGAAAGCATGCTTTTCTGGCACTTAGTGGTGCCATTAGCACCACACCGTAAGTAGCCATGGACATCTTTCTGGACCTATCCAGAGATAACATGACCTATCTCCTCTCCATATATTTCTAGATGGACAACATGTGCGCAATGTAGGCAGACAGTAATCTATGACCTGTCTTATTCCGTCCTGATTCCGAATAGAGATTACTTGGTTCTCGGTAAGAAGATGAAATTTTGAATTCCTTATAACATTGTTACATATACTTGTCATGTCACGTCATTTATCTTCATATTCATAGCGATGTAGATATTGAGATAACAGATATTATTATTAATTGACCTGTGTCGAAATTGTAAAGATGATTTCACGATACTTCCATTATTTCCATAATAACAATGGGTGCCTAATTCCCTATATTCTAGATCGATTTATTTTACTGCAAACATGTGCACTTCTCTTGTTGTTTTTACCGACCCACTCGCTTCTTCGTAACTTTTTTAAAACTAAAATAAAAGTAAAAATATTACTTCAATAACTCTCGTTTCTAAAGAAATTTCAAGCAATCTGGCAATCCTGTTCACATATGTATAGTACCGTAGTACCTAAGATATGGAGATCGTAAAAAACGAGTACAAGCAACCTGTCGAATGACCACAGCGGCAGGAATCTTGATACGATAGTGCGAGTCTACGCGACTTTAAAATTGAAATATACGTTTGCTGACTTCTTTTACTAACATGTGCTTCAGTATCATCTTCTTCACTTGTCAAAAATATAAGTTTTTGTTCGGACAAATAAACAGCCGGTATTGAAAAAAAAAACGATAAACATTTCTTATATACGGTAGTTTCGGCTCATCAATGTACGGTTCTCTATAGTGTTATGTTGTGTGAAATGAATAGAATAAATACATATTCAGAATAAACAGGAATAATTTATATTGCGAAAAATGGCCAGTTTTAAGGACTTACAACTAGATTGGTCGATGCTGCAGAACGAGGAAAATTGGACAATTGCAGGTACTTAAGTCATCAAAACATACTTAAATAGATAATGCATGTTAATTTAAACAGATATATTTAAATTTCATACTTTTAATGATAAAAAATAAGGTACCTATTATCAGGAAAAAACATTACAGGAATGCTTGGTAGTGCTGTGAAAAATATAGTATTCTAATTTTCCAGTCTCAATTAAACCATAACTACGTAAGGTCAAGCAATAATTAACATTAAAGAAGATTACCTCTATATTTAAGGGTTTAGTTTATATTACAAAAAACAGTAGAACGCATAAATTATTTCACAGTTGAATTCATTCAAAAATTGTCTAGAGACTTCACACCAAAATCGTCAGCATAGGTACTTACATCAAGTAATGGTTATTCTCGGAATGTTGTAAAGGCGACTTTTTTTTAACGATTATCCAGCATAAAAGTTGAAAAACAGGAGGTTGAATATATTTATAAAAGCTCAAATAATTAATTATAATGTAAGTTTCTATACAGGGTGTTTCAAAAAAAGGTAACACCGTCTCTAGGATAGGTAAAAAACTGAAAAATAATTGGGGTTTGCTTAGTAAAATTTTTTTCTAACGCCATCCGTTTTCAAGATAAAGGGCGTTGAAGAAAATAAAAAATTACACATTTCTTACGATTTTGCCGAAACTACTGGCACCATTGTAATGAAATTTTATACGAATATGTTTTGGAAGCTGATATATCCCATGAATTTGTTTTTATAACTAACTCTCATAGAGGGCGCTAGTTACACGATTCATACAACGTATTATTCAACATAACTTTTTTTAGGGTAGAATTATTAGTCAAAACTCCAAGTGAACATAAACATCGTTTAATTCTACACCAAAAAGGTACTCTTGGTAAAACTCGATATTATGTACCGTTTTCGGAATATTTTGATTTGAAAATTATGAAGTAATAACCGCTCCTCGTATAAGTTAATGATAAATTTATTAATTAAAAAAACTTACAATAAGAAAATTAAAATAAAGACAAAGAACATAAAATTCAATTAGAGTAAATGTTCAAAATGTCCTCCGTTTTCACGAATACACAAGTCTATCCTTTTTTCTAAAGAATCCATTAATCTTCTTAACGGTTGGGGATCATCTATGATGTCATTAAAGTGACTTTTAATTCTGTCTATTAATTCTTGACGAGAATTTACCTCTGTAGCATAGACTTTTTCCTTAATATACGACCAGACTGTGTAGTCCAAAGGATTAAAATCGCATGACCGAGGAGGCCAATGAATCGGAGCTTTTGCTCCTCTACCAATCCATCGATTCCGAAAATTGTTACTCAACCAATTACGACACCTTCTATCAAAGTGCGGTGGAGCTCCATCATGCATAAAAAATAATAATGTTCGCTCATTTATCGATAAATCTTCTAATATCTCAAATAAGTGATTATTTAAAAAATCAAGGTACATATCACCACTTAAATTTCCAGGTAGAATATGATAACCTATTAATCTGTTACCTAAAGTTGCTGCCCAAACATTAACTTTAAATGAGTTTTGGTAATGTGATACCCTTTTGGCTTGTGGATTCTCATCACACCAGTAGTGTGCGTTATGGGAGTTAAACATACCTTGTCGCGTAAAGGTGGCCTCGTCCGTAAAAAGAATACATTTTAAAAAATTTGGATTGAGGGCTGTCCTTTCTCGCAATGTTTCACAAAAATCGACTCTAACCGGTAGATCGTTCGGCAAGAGTTCTTGAACTTGTCTGTAATGGTAAGGATGTAGCTGCTGCTCTTTAAGTATCCGCCAAGTAGTTGAAGAAGATGTATTTGTTTGTCTTGCCATATTCCTTACACTTAATGTTGGATTTTGATCAACTAAATTTAAAATAATATTTTCTTTATTAATTGTTCTTGTTGTTCTTGGTCTACCTGAATTTATTTTCTTTGGTCTTACATTCCCAGTTTTTCGACAACGTCGTTCAACTGCTCTAAATGTTTTTTTACTTGGTAAGTTTCTTCTAGGAAACTTTTCTGCATAACGCGTAAAAGCTGCACTAGAGTTTCCTAAACACTCGCCCAAAGTTAATAACATGTCGGTGTATTCAACATTTGAGTACATTTTGTTTAACAATATCTAATTTTACAAATAACAAGGTTTCAAAACTCTATTTATTGTTGACTTATTGTCATAACAATCAATAAATGTCAATTTTACATGGCAAACTTAGAGAAAAGCGAACTTTATCATTAGTTTATACCAGGAGCGATTATTACTTCATAATTTTCAAATCAAAATATTCCGAAAACGGTACATAATATCGAGTTTTACCAAGAGTACCTTTTTGGTGTAAAATTAAACGATGTTTATGTTCACTTGGAGTTTTGGCTGATGATTCTACCCTTAAAAAAGTTATGTTGAATAATACGTTGTATAAATCGTGTAACTAGCGACCTCTATGAGAGTTAGATATAAAAACAAATTCATGGGATATATCAGCTTCCAAAACATATTCGTATAAAATTTCATTGCAATGGTGCCAGTAGTTTCGGCAAAATCGTAAGAAATGTGTAATTTTTCATTTTCTTCAACGCCCTTTATCTTGAAAACAGATGGCGTTAGAAAAAAATTTCACTGAGCCAACCCCAATTATTTTTCTGTTTTTTACCTATCCTAGAGACGGTGTTACCTTTTTTTGAAACACCCTGTATATCAAAACATACTCTCTTACCTATTTGTAAAATTAACTGTAGTGCCATCTACACTGCTCCTTGTCCTGCTTTCAGCGATCATTTATAAAATTTGTTATTTCTTTTCGCTACCGTGGATACTTTACAGAAATGGTATGATCTCAAATATTTTCAATACTTCATAGTTCAAATAATTAGATCACTTCCACTCCCAAGAATGGGATCATATTTTTGAAATTAACTAATTTGATTCTTAACAGTTAACACTCACTATACCATCACTAACACTTTACATTATTTTACACACGTTTCGATAACAAAGTTATCTTCTTCAGAAATTTCTAGTATAGTTTTCCTTGTCTAACGCGCACAGCATAGGTACTGTCACTTGTCACTTTGTGGTCTCCTCATTGACCAATTGAAATTGAAATTTTTGACATTTGGTGGGTGAAATAAATAGAGTCCGAATCTGTAAAAATATACATGATCTTCACATTATTTCCAGTGCAACTGAATGTCGATCATATTTATTTTGGACGTGGAAAAATTCTCCAATAATAACCCACCAAGAATTTAAGAAAATCTATCATCTATTTAAAAGTTGCAGGAGTTACCCTTAACTTACTAACACCCGGTAAAACCGAGCTCAACTTTTAGTACATAATGTTGCTTTCGCCAGTATGATATTTTCTGAATCTAATATTTATTGGTCTTGTATACTTTCAGTTAAAATAAATCCCAGCTAAATGTATTCGGTCCCAGCAATTTTTAGGCGTGCCTAAATGCTAAGGTTGAATGGGTGTGATCTTTAATGTATTAGCTAATATTTTGATTCTCTTTAAACATCTGCCTTTGGCCAAATAAGTAAAAGTCCTAAATTTCATTATGATACACGGAAATGCAATATCAACGTGAGAGCAAAAAAAGAAAACGGAATATTGAATAATTTTGAAATCGCAATAATAAGATCACAAAAGGAACTAAAGAAAATCTTTAGAAATCTGGGATACTGGGATAATGAAAGGATAATGAAAGCCCTAGGGAGAACAAAGATCAGAATATAGAAAACAACCATATATAGGTACATACCTAGTTTATTGAAGTTAAGCTTGGATATTAAATGAAAAGATTAAAAGTACACTAGAGAGGTGGGAATGGAAGATTATGAGAAAAATTAAGGATGCGGGGTAGTGGAAAAGAAGAACAAACAAAGAAATTCAAAACAGCTGGAAGGCACCAAGCATTACAAGTAAAATTCAAGCTTTCGATGGTTAGGCAATGTGGGTAGGATGGAGGACTGAAGCTGTGTGAAGAAGATGCTTCTTGGAGGTGAAGTAGGTGAGAAAAAAAGGAATGGATGCTGTTAAAGACGACTTTAAGCGGTTAGGGATAAAGAGCTAGAATAGGATTGCAAGAGATCAAATAAAATAACAAGAAAAGTAGAAGATAATATCTGTAAAATCAGCATTTTTATTCCTGAAAGTTTGTGATGGATTTTATATTTTTTTCATTTATTTATATAAAAATTGGCGGTGACACTCAATATAAATTTAATTAAGCAATTTATATGAGTATAATGCTATTGAAATCAACTCAAGAATGGTGAATGGTATTTGTTTTCGTTAAAGACCCACACACAACATAAGGTATTTCAAAGTTGGTTATTTGCATAACTCATGGTCACTATAGGAACACATAACTGTTACTTACTTGAGAATGAGGAATACAAATATATTTTGTATGTAGGCCAGTATTTATTCAGTATTTCATGAACATACGGAAACTAGCCTCCGAACATGTCAAAAACAGCGCCATATTGTAAAATTGTCGTTCAAATCAGTGGCGTGACGTTTTCACATTTTGTACCTCAAAATTGAAATATTGAAAAAAATTTTATCATATCTATATAGTTTAAATAAAACATATTTGGCAACATCTGACCCGTATATCTTACGCTATCTTTTGTTATCATAGAAGTAGTATGTAAATAAGAAATAAAGTGCAATTTGCTAAACAGATTTCACCAGCATGATTGGTTATATCGTGCAGATATTCCAATCCCGTTTAAATTGAGTATAATTCAATGTCTGTCGTGGCATATAGCAAGAGAAGTAGTTATGGCTTCGTAGTGAATGATCTCGTCTTTGAAAACTATTTTTCAAAAACTTTAATTGCATTAAACTTTTACTTATTTCTCACTAAAATAATTATGATAATTAGTACGATAATTAGTATGATAAATTAGTACATAAGGGAGATAAATGCGTTATTTGTGGAGGCTGCAAATATTGCAATAAGCAATTTGTAAATGTAAACATTGTGACATTTAATTTACATGTCAATAAATAATGTTATCTTTTTTTGCATGAAAAACATTCTCTATAATGTAAACTCCCTTGGGAGCATTATACTCCCTTGGGAATAATCGACTACTTCTGTTTTAATTTTGATGTCATAGAAACTGATTTCTACTCCCGACCGTGAAAAAACAGTATTTTAGTTTCTTTATAATATCTTCTCATGCTGTACCTATTTATTTATTAAATAATCTAAATACCTAGTATATTTTTATTCAAGACGTAAGATCAAGTTCATCTATTTAACATACTTTTACTTTTCATGATCAACGAGAATAGCTCGTAGATAATTGCTAGACAATTTCATTTGATTCATCATCTATTTGATCAATGAAAAGTATTAGATAAATATGTAGGTTTATTCTCAAATGTGGATAGTTATTGCATTTGGTGGGAATATCTTGGTCTCAACGATTTATTTCTTTTTCATAAGATCTGTCATAATAATTCCAGAGTAGAATAAAGTATTTTTATTCAAATAATCTTATCTTGATAGGTAATTTCAAGCAGCAAATATGTTAAAGACAATCTCCTGGGTATACAAAATTATGTTGCACAAGTTTTTGTTGAACTACTATCCCTGAATTCTCAAAATATTTGAATTTGTCCATTATTGACCTAGGTTAACAATAGAAAATTATTAACCACTAATAGAGTAATTCAACTTCTCAGCTGGCTAGAAGAAGCAATAATTGTCAACTTCACAGCGAGTGGTGGAAAAACATTATTAAATGCTCTCCACTTTGGGTCAATAACCAGTCCACACATATTATATTTGTTTATACAGGGTGCTCCAAGAAATCAGCACAGTGAAAAATTCCTTTTTCAAATAGAACACCCTGCATATTTAAAAAAAAACAGGTATGGGCAACCTTTGACATGTTGTGGGCCAAACTTTAGTGTGCAAATACGTTCGCGGGCCGCATTTAAAAGTAGTACATTTAAAAAAAGTGTTGTAGTGCTCTAAATTTTTTGCGATAGATATCAGACATGAAATAATACGACAATGTTATTATAATAACAATTCATCAAAATAACAAAATGAAATAATAACATTATAATAATTAATTTGTTAAATTTGGGATTGTTACAAACTACGAAAGTTAATTAGCGATACCGAAATCAATGAGACACTTGAGCTTGAACTTGGGAAACTAATCCATCGATGTTTGGATTAATTCCACTGATACAAAGACGTAAAGAATTTTCCAAATTATCGTCAGTCAGCCTTGTACGATATTTCGATTTATTAACCTTCATCAGTGAGAAGAAGTGTTCGCATTTATAAGTACTGCCAAACGCACAAATCAATCTTCTTGCGAATTTTCTAAGCTGCGGAAAATGGTATTCTTCGAGGTATTTTTTGTAGAAATCACACAACTCCACGTCTTCAAATTTAGATTTTAGGAGTGAGTTTTCTTGAATCTCGATCAACTCTTTTTGCAAGTGTATTGGAACAATTTGTACGTTAGTTTTTGTTGGAGTAGCAAATAAATTGAAACAGATTTCCATGTTTCTCAGTTGAACGTCTACAATCCGACGCCTACAATCCAATAAAAGTTTCACTTGCGTCGTGGTTTCTTAAAACCACACAATGTTTTTTTTTTTAAATTAGGTTTTTCAAAATGTCTCGCGAGCCGGATTAAATCATACAGCGGGCCGGCTGTTGCCCACCCATGTTTTAAAATTTTCAGATTCTACCTATAAAGTTATAATTATTCTCTATTATATGCATTATTATTCTATGGTTAATAGCTTTCTGGGGGCCTGAACCCTTTTGGGGAATCAGCACCAATGTAATATTGGAAGAAATAAGTAAACCTGAGGAAACGAGAAGATCTGACCATTTGAAAGATCTAGTAGGACTTATACAATTAAAAATTCTTCTGGTTGACTACAATCTGTTAAAGTTAAAGTAAAACTGCACTAAGAGTTTTAACAGGGATCCTAACGGGACATTGTCGCCTGAATGGGCATCTAAAACAGCTCAAAATAGTGGAGGAAGAAGAATGTAGATTTTGTGGCATGGAGGAAGAAACCTACATCCACATACATTCCTCCGGGAAATAGGACTTAAGGAACTACTAGTTTTTGAGACTCTCCTCAGAAACTGAATAGAAGTAAGGGGATACAATAAATCTTTTAGGTCTCGGTGAATGTAACTCCAAAATATATACATACATACATGGTTAATAGCTTCCAGAATATTGACTTTTGGAAAATCATATTTTGTCTTTCGACAGCTCTAACAAACATTTTTTCATGTTAATTTCAAAACTATGTCTGTCACATAAACAGCTAATTTAAAAAATACTCGTATTTTTTTTGACAATCCTCTTTAAATTCCTCCTTTTAAACATATTTTTATTTTCGAGTTATTCGACTGCAAGAGGATTTTATGAAGATTTTATAAATCCCAAAGAAGTAACTTTTTTTACTTGAGAGAGATCGAGAAAGACGAGAATTTCTCGGCCATAAAATCGAATAAATTCACTGTACGTTTTCTATTTGTTTTTTATAATGTTAATGTAAAAACAACCACTAGGTATAGTTAATTCTATAAAATCCTGTCACAACATTATTAAGTGCTTGCAATAATTTGATTGAATTTAAACCTTTTTTGCCACTTATGAGGCACTTTTTGTAGTAGGATACATCTTTTACTTTCGTTCTATATTTATCATTAATGATCTACATAAAAATAATGGATTGTAGTTATTTAAGATCGCTGTAAATTTCATATTAACTGAAATGAAACAAGTTGATCAAAATGTATCATTAATGGTGAAATTAGTTGTTAAAGTGTTAATATGTCCTATTGAATTATGATGAAAATAAAAGATAGAAGATCTAAGGTGTAATAAACTAATGGTGAAAAATCTGTACTCAGTTTCAAAAACAATAAAATTGTATGACTCACGATTAATATTCGAAAATGGACAACAAACAGTACGACAAAGCGGGGTCTCATGTTTATTTTGTATTCAATACACTCGAATAAGAAACAAACAGGTACTGCTAAAATTACCGCTGATGTCAATGTTATGTTAAAATAATACATACTTAAAACAGATACAAGTCACACAAGTTTTTATTAAACAAACACCAAGTTATTCATTACATATCGACTAGGATGAAAAATTACAAACATGTAACACAAGAATGAGGGGCACACAAGGTACAAGAGGGTTAGGGAATATTTGTTACAAATAACATACCAAATAATACAAAAATATAAGAATATGTTATTGGTCTTGCTTCTTGCGGCTTGACACATTCAACTTTTGGATGCTGTGACTTATACATATATACCCTAAAAGAGAAGTTAGCTACATAGGTAATGGTTGACATAAAACAATAATTCTGTCGTCTTTTGGTTAAATTTACTTCCTATTAGATTACTTAATAAAGTTTACTTTTACCATTATTTGCTTTTGTTGAAGTATTTGCAGTTAGTTTTTGTTTTTGTTGTTTGCGTAAATTAATAAAATGACTGATTTCGTACAGGCAAATACATACATAATTACATCAAAATGATCTTCACAACAATATAGTAAAACTAGTTGTAATCTGTTTATATTTGTTGCGAACATATCTTCACGATATAATCAACCATTCTGGTTTGTAATTTGAAGGAACAATATCACTTGTAGAGAATTGTTACAGGAAACTGTAAATAAGTAGTAATTGTTGGTTTTTTGTAGCATGAATATTGAATATTTAAAAAAAATGTATACAGGAAACACAAAATTGCTAATTTTCTATAGACCTATAGAAAGTTATAGATGTGCACAGAATTGACCAATTTTTCCTAAAATATAATATGCATAAATCATTGAAAAAATATTATTAGAATCTGGAGAAAAATCATCCTTAAATACCGGTAAAAATAACTGCATAACGATTTACCATCAGCGATCGCGTGTTATTTTATTATACCTCAAGTGTTATATAACAATTATTATATTTTCAAATGAGTGATCATTGCTACATATAGTTTATTGCAACGGTTTATTATAGAGAAATAGAATAGATAGAATATATTGCATTTAAATATAAATATAACACAACATAAGATGGAAATTTCTTAAACTCAGACATATAAATGTAGATAATCACCGACAAAAGTAATAAAAATAAATGAAGTAAATAATACATGTCTTAAA
>CAJUYI010004581.1:0-18067 GCA_910591695.1 Galerucella pusilla
CCTTCTTGATCGGAGCCAAGTTCTGAAGTCCATTCCTCCTGGCTCCTGCTAGTTTCTGTGGGAATGAACTTCTGTAGTTTTCCGGAGCAGACTTTCTTCCAAGCTTGTCATTAGCTCGCTTCTTAAGTTTTAGTTGCTGTCCTGATTTCTCCAGATCCTTTGTTGTCTTTATCCTCTCGTCCAGGTCACTTCCAAAAAGCAACTTTGAAATTGGAGTGTTCACCAGCGTATCTTTAAGCTCCTTGTTGATATTAATAGCGATAAGTTCTCTTCTGGATTTTGACTCCGAGTGGTGGACATTGGCTAGTAGCCTACCGGCATCACTCAATAACTGTATGTCTTCTTTATTACCTTCTACTTCCTGTTTTTCCAGCATTCTTGTTAGAGCTACCCCTATAGCTGATAAGCTGGCTGCAATTTGATGCTGTACATGAGATAACCTCTCATCTCTTCGTATAATGCTTTCAGAAATTGCAATTTTAACCTCAGGGTTTATTATGGGTGGGTTTATCAAACTACAGTTTTCCGGAGGCAGATATTTTTCAATCAGACTTTTCTTGGTTTCCTCGTCCAGGCCACAAGTCAAAATGTTTTTCCACCGGGAAGCTACATCTGCTTGAATGGGTTTTGCCAAAATATCCTTGACTGCCCCTTCCTCTCCCAAAATAGACAAAATGCCCTTATCCAAGCTACTTTTTGCTTCATCTATAAGGGAAAAAACAAAAACAAAAAAAATAGTTAATCAATCAAGTACTTTTTGAATGTATTCATTAGTACCAAATATTTGGAGAGGTGAAGAGATAAAATAGAAAATATTAAACACGCTATCCATTTTCACACACAGATAAGCGTCCTGTATTCACAAACAGGTCAAAAAATAAATAAATAAAAGAATTTTAAAAAAGGTAATTTATTGTTTTTCCTCATCTGAGAAAACTCTATTGTCACAAATAGAGCAGTAAGAATTTTTTTAAAAAAAAGGTAATTTATTGTTTTTCCTCAACTGAGAAAACTCTATTGTCACAAATAGAGAAGCAGATTTACCAGGACTTCCTTTTTCACACATAGGAAATCCTGTTTAGCCTTAAAATATAATAAATAAATAAAATATATTTGATTGGCCTATTTGCCTGAACTTACTATTTATATTTTCATTACTTCCACTTGTTCCCGCCGTCACGATAATATCACCATTATCGATTTTTTCCCTCTCAGGGTCAACAATCAGCTGTGCGGTGCCACCACCTTCGGTGTCCTGGCTCTCTTCGCCCGATGAATTCGTATACGAGCTATTATTCATCTCTCTCTCTCTGGAAGAAGAATGAGAATGCACCGTCTCACTTCCACTTTCGCTGGTGTTGGTAGAAACACGGCGTCTTTTACGACCCTTGCTCTTTTTGTAGTTTTCTTCTAGGTAATTAAGTCTATTATCTAGTCTTTTGAACATTTTATAAATGTCCGAAGTATCCACGGACCGGCTACGGCTTCTTTTCCTTGTATGTTTCTTCATAATTTTTCTAAATTCAGCACTAGTATTCACGTTTTTACGATGCGTACGTATCAGCACAAAAACGAAGACTGAATAGTATCGACGGGGCTCGGGCAGGGTTGCAAGGGAGTCGGTTTGTTGCTTAGCTTTCAAGATTGTGGACGTATTAGCCAGGGGCGGAGGTACTACATTGATCTTTATTTATGAGACGAGGCCGAAATATAATCATACATGACACTATAAATTTCAACTTGATGTTGCGATTACTGTACCGTGACGACGGATTAAGAATAATCACTTTGGCCGATTTGAATTTCGAAAAAAAAAATATGCAGTAGATCGAGGATATTTTTTAGACGGTTTAATAACCTTTTTTTGACACAGAAACGCAAAGACACTATGGGTATTTATAATATTTTAAAAATAAGCCTTTCGTAATTTGGGCGGATGCGCCAGTAGTTTGAATATTGGAGAAGGCGCGCACATATATCTAGAATCCTTACAGATCTGTACAGGCTTTTTTTCAACCTTCAAGCAAAAATGTTTTCAAAAAAATTCAAATTCTTTTTTATTGAGCGGCCTAAGATGGTCCAGTTTTTTATTTTATTCTAAATCTTGCAAGAGTATGTATAATGGCTTGATACCCCTGCTGGGGTTTCGCCGCTTCACGCTTTCTAGATCCATTTTTTGAGGTGGATCAATCCCCTTTTTTTTCTTTTAGAGTTTCTCTGTCAATGCTCTCCATAGTTTCCTATCCTTAACTTTGTCCTTCCATCCTCCAATTCCGGCTCTTGTCATATCTTCCTTCACCTGTTCCAGCCATTTTATTCTAGGTCTACCCCTACGTTTTCTTCCCCCAGGATCCCATTGTGTCATTTGCAGTGTTATTTCTTGTTCTTCTGCTCTTTATTATGTGTCCCAGCCATTTCATTCTTTGTCTTTTTATTTTCCTTACTATGTCCTCTCCTTCCAGTTCTTGCTTAATTTCATAGTTCATTTTTTGTCTGTACTCGTTATCTCTCAATTTGATTGGTCCCAATATTGTTCTCATTATCTTACTTTCTATTATTCTCAAGTCTTCCTTTTTAGTCAGTGTCATTAATTCAGCAGCATACAACATGACGGGTCTTATTAGCACTTTATAAATATTATATTGGTTTGTCTTGAGAGTAATTTGCTTTTTAAAAGTTCTTTATTGGCATGGTAAGCCCTATTTGCATTAATGATTTTTTCTTCTATTTCCTTTTTCCTGTTTCCAGTGTTTGTTACTGTGACACCATCATTGGTTTGATTTAGTTTACCAAAAATCATTATTTTTGTTTTATCTGCAAGAGGATATAGTTTCCTTAATAATGTTCTTGTAATAATTTAGGTGTGGCATTTAATAATTTATTGGCTTACAAAATAAAAAGGAAATTCAATTAAACAAGCTTGTTTTTTTTATTAATAAAAAACGTCCTCAATTCAATTTGTGTCATTATGGAAAAAAGTCACAGCTATACTTGACAAAATAATTCAGAATTAAATAAGCGTAACAAATGAAGCAACAGTATCACAGCGGCGGTTCGAGTGGCATAGACCGGAACTAACAGTGAGATCCATCCACTGACACCGAATTATTTCCGCTGAAGCACGCACTTTCAAATAGTGATGCCTCCAAGCAGGAATAATTGATAAATGGAAATTAGACCGGTCGACTCACTTAATCAAAACAAGAAATGGGGAAATATTTTTAGAAACTAGAAATTGAAAATTAATGAGGCTAACAACTCCTTATACCTATGTATATAGAAAAATTCTTAGCCTACTATAGTGAAGAGGATATAGAACAGGTTATAACAGAACTTAAAAACGGAAAAGCCCCTGGACAAAATCACATCAGAAATGATTGGAAACGTTGGACAAAAAGGGAAAGATATGATGTTACAAATTTTTAATCAAATAATAGAAGAAGAAACGCTACCAAGAGACTGGCAAAAAGCACTAATTGTACCAATTTTCAAAAAAGGTGATGTGAAAGACTACAATAACTATCGTGGAATAACATTAATTAGCACCGCGATGTAAATTTTGGAGAAGATACAGGAGAAAAGAATCAGATCGACAATAGAAAATACACTAGAGGAGTCACAGAGTGGATTTAGAAGTGGTAGGAGTACCCAAGACCACATATTTACTATCAAACAGTTGACAGAAAAAGCGGTACAGGAAAAAAAGAAATTATTCGTGGCTTTCCTGGATCTAGAAAAAGCCTTTGATAGAGTACCTAGAGAAAAAATGTGGAAAATATTAGCAGAAAGGGGATTGAATACAAAAATAATAAGAATAATTCAGAACATCTATGAGAAAAATGAGAACGCAGTCATAAGAAATAACAATATGTCCAAAAATTTCACTACAAATATGGGACTAAGACAAGGAGGGAGCCTAAGCCCTTTGTTATTTATTATTTACATGGATGAGATCATAAAGAAATGCACAAAACTAAGTAAAAAAGTATGTGTGGGACATTTACAATTGTGCAGTTAAGGACATCAGTGAAGGAGCATTTGCAGACGATGTCATATTGATAGCAAAAAATGAAAGAGAGCTACAAGAAAACATAAATGTGTGGAATGCAGCAATGATGGACATGGGAATGAAAATAAACAAAAACAAGACAAAAGTTATGGTCATGGGAGGAAATAAATGTAAGAATAGATAGACAAAATAGATCAAGTTGAACATTTTCAGTACCTTGGAACAATAGTAGACGAAAACGGAACACAGGAAGCAGAAATTAATAATAGAATAGTTAAAACTAACAAACTATACTATGCCATGAATACAAAATTTATCAACAAAAAAGAAATATCTAAAGAAACGAAATTAAAAGTATTCAAAACAATCTATCGACCAATACTTACATATGGATGTGAAACATGGGTGTTAACAGGACAACAAAAAAGTAAAATACAGGCGACAGAGATGAAATATTTGAGGAAGAGTAAGAGGTGTAACAAAAGAGGATAGAATGAAAAACATAGATATATCAGAAAAGACCTGGGTATACAATCAACCTTAGAATTTGTAGAAGAAAGACAACTACAATGGTGGGGAGATTTACAACGTATGGATGAACAAAGACCAGTAAAGAGAATCTAGAAAGCAAAAATTGAAAAAAATAAAAAAAGGAGCAGATCAAGAAAAAATTGGGATAAGATAATAGCTCGATTACAATTTACAATTTCGGTGGACATCTTTTTTCTTTCAATTTATTGCGTAACTCTGGTTCAGAGATAGATATCGATACATCCTCGTAGGTATAAAACTATAAAAATTCCACCGTGACATTTCAACATACCTAAAAAAAACAATTTTATTAACAAGGTGTTGCTAGTAATGAATCCCTCTTTATTTTCCCATTGATAATCCCCATGCAAGAAACAAGCTCACACTTAATAACCGTCATTAAGTTGTTATACTCTCTGCCAAAATGACATTTAATATTCCGGTGCAACGTGGTACACGCCCCATTTTTTATTTTCGCTTAAAGAGCGTGTTTCTCACATGTCTACAAATACTTCCTTAATTCATTTATAATGAAATAGCCCCGGAATGAATCCGAACCGGGTAATGAAGTAATCTTGATGGACGTGAATCTTGTTTGGTGAACAAAAAAGTTGATGATTTTATATGAGATCATTTATTCGGTCTTAAGTTTTATTTAATAACATGACAATTACCCTAGCTGCATATACTGATATGGAAAATCAATGTTTTGAAGATAGTTATAGTCTATTTTTATATACGAGAAAGTAATAAAACTTAATTTCTAATACGGACATTTCAAATACTATTACAGAATAATCCAAATGTGTGTATAGTTTTTGGTCTTTAAGCTGTACAGAACAATAGAAAAAGGTTTAGACAGGCCAAAAGTCATATGTATTAAAGATTATTTTCAATAAGTACCTTTTTGGCAATTAAGGTTTGAAAGAGAAATGAGATGAGACATGGATCAACTCGGGACAACTCGGAACTGGGATAGGAGTGTTTGGACAGGAACCTAACACTCTGAAAGCTTGAGAAAAACCCCAAGTATCTTTCAAGCGGAAATCCACGCTATAAGAAAGTGCGCCCAGTTCAATATTGATAAAGGATACAGAAGACAAAGGATTATCATAATGACGGATGGACAAGCAGCCATTAGAGCACTATCCACACACTTTCCAACTGCACGGCACTTCAGAATCCTAGAGCACAGGGAGCACTGGTAGATTACTGGATAGTTGAAGCCTAAGTTGAAGATTTAAGCATGTCTACATTGGATAGTTTCGTGAAAAGGCTTCAAAAACATGAAGAAAGAATAACATGAAGTCCGGTATAATCCAGAAATAGCGACCAGAATACAGAATTTACAGAGACCAGAAAAGGCCAATTATTTACCTGGTTCGACTAATATCAGAGTCCAGGAATGGGTGCTTTCTCTAATTGGGGGTCAATTTAACTTTCTATTTTTCATATACCTTTAGGTAACGATCCCTCTTTGACCTACATCAATCGACAATTATTATTACACCTAACGGAACTCCCATAATCAAAAAACAAAAAAAATTAAGGCATCTGTTCGGTAGGTACCAAATTGGATCATTAGCTTTAACTAGAAATTAAATGACCATATACAGGAAGCTCCACACTTTTTATCAACAAAAACTGTTTATTACAACAAAAGATCCAAATAGGTGAAAAAAAAAACAACAAATAATACGTTAATTCGTAATTAGGTAAAAAGAAACGTCACATGGTAATGACTTTATTAGTTTTCAAGCATTAAATGACAGAAAAAAAAGTTGGGATTATGACAAGACCATAAAACAAATGAATTACAGCCGGACGTTATTGTACCTACACTAAAAAAAATTGATAATGACAACTCATTTAATTAGATTAAAAAAGTTTCATTAGAGTCAAGTCAATGTCCGTAACATAAAAGATGTCGTGTTTATTGAATGGATAGTTTTATTATTATTATTATTATTATATTTAGACAAGGGCAGAGGGACAAATCCCTATTATGCCCAAAAACAGATAATTATACAAGAAACTTAGGTAGTAATCGGTAAAGAACAGAAAAATAAGTACAATATACACAATATACCAAATAAACTATAAGTGCTCTAGCAGCGCACGATCAAGTCTATTTTTGAACGAGTTAGTCGATGGTGCAGAAACTGTGGATACATCAAGATTATTCCAGCTGTCAAATACCCTGTTTGATAAGAAGTTCTGTCTTGATCTGACGGTAAAGTTTTCTTTTTTGAGTTTAAAAAGGTGTCCTCTAAGGCGGTCATCTGGATTTAAGGTGAACATCATATCAAGATTACCAAAATTAAATTTTAATATTTTAAAAGTGGTAATGAGGTCTCCGCGGTGTCTGCGAAGTTCAAAGGAAGTTAGGTTGGCCATGGAGAGTCTTTCCTCGTAGGAAGGTCTTCGCTGTCCCAGGGACAGTCGAGTGGCTCTTCTTTGAACATTTTCCAAAAGATTTCTATCGCGAACTAGGTCTGGATACCACGTTGGACCGGCGTACTCGAGAATTGGTCGGACATATATAGTATACAGTTTGCAAAACGACTGGAACGAAACACTCGAAAAGCACTTACGAATGAGATAAAGTCTGGTGTTCGCGCGCTTACAAACTGAAGTTATATGATCAGACCAAGTTAGGTTGCTATTTACGATAATTCCGAGGTCGTTATAGGAAAACACAGAATTTAATGGTCGACTATCTACGAAGTACGGTAGTAGTGGGTTGTTTTTACCAATTCGGAGCACTACACATTTTTCCGTGTTCAATGGAAGTAGCCACTGAGAACACCATCTGGAGATGGAGTTTAAGTCCAGCTGGAGGGTTTGTTGGTTGGTGATTGGATTCGTATATATCTTTGTGTCATCAGCGTACAAAGATATTTTATTAGTTACGTGATAAGGAAGATCGCTGGTGTATACCGTAAAAAGCAGAGGACCAAGAACAGAACCCTGTGGCACTCCACTTTCCACCAATCTATCCCTTGAGAAGTCTTCGCCAACTCTTACTTTAAAATATCTATCCGTTAGAAAGTCGTCAATCCAGCTAAGTAAAGAGCCGCGAATGCCGAAGTGTTCCAGCTTGTGTAGAAGTCTGCGCCTGGGAACGCGATCAAAGGCCTTGGAAAAGTCCAGATAGACAATATCTACTGGCTGCCGATCGTTAAGAGATGACGTCCAGTCATTAACACAGTGTAGCAGGTTGGTTAGGGTGGAACGGCCAGCGACAAATCCGTGTTGTTGCGTTGGAATCACATTTTCCAGGAGAAGAAATTTGGTCGTCTCCTCCGAAATAATGGCTTCCATGACTTTACTGACCACTGGCAGCAGACTAATCGGGCGGTAGTTATTGGAATCAAGTTTGTTACCTTTTTTGAATATGGGGGTGATAGATGCTAATTTCCAGCTGGGGGGTATGGAACTTTGAGTAAAGGAAGCCTGCATAATTAACGACAGGGGAGTTGCAAGCGAGTTTGCGCAGCTTTTTAGGAGTTTTGGAGTTAGACCATCTAAACCAGGTGATGCGTTAGTGCGTAGTTTCAGTAAGTGCTGTTTTATATGGTCTGGTGTAAATACTACATGTTCCAAAGATGCCTTGAGGCGAGGACAGTTAATTAATGGGAGGTTGTCATTATTGGGTTCTTGGGTGAAAACTCGTGAGAAAGCTAGAGAGAGCGTCTCAGAAGACTCTTTATTAGAAGAGCATACAGTGTAGTCGGGTTTTTGAAGTAGGGGAATGGAAACTTTTGATGATAGGGACGATCGTATATATTTGAAAACCTTTTTACTGTTACCACTAGAAATGATGTTTTCTTCAAAATTTTGTCTTAAAGTTTTGAGAGATAGTTGAAGGATATTAGAAAATCTGCGATGGTTCAGGAAGTCACTCAGAAGCTGTGTGCGCTGATATTTACGCCAGAGGCGCCGTTTGTGTTTGATACGTTGTAGTGCTGCGTGGTTTATCCAGGGTTTGAGATGGTTTTTATAAATCTCACGGACAGTAGTGTGTGCAGAGATTATTCTGAGAGTAGTATCATGAAATGCGTCCCACATTAACAAGGGATCGGATACATTTGTGAAAATGGAGCCCCATTCAAGTCGAGACAGCTGTGAATTAACTTCAGAGAAATTAGTAGTAGCATAAGTTGTGATTTTATTTTTGCCCGGTAATGTCTGGATAAACTGAACGTGGGCAGTTATGACTGCATGGTCTGATTTTCCAACAGGAGAGTCTATTTCGAGAGATGAGATTAGCTGTTCATCATTGGTGAGTATGAGATCTAGAATGGAAGGTTGATTATTAATTCTGAATCTTGTGGGCTCTGTAATAAGTTGAATGAGGTTCGAATTTGCAACAAAGTTTTTAAATACGTTGTGTGAATTTACAACATCTGACAATGAGGTTATCGGCCAGGATATTTCTGGGAAGTTAAAATCTCCAGCAATAATGAGATTATCAAGAAGTGATAACTCTTCGAGTTTTTCAAACAATATGTTGTCCATCGCAAGCTGTGTATCAGGGGGGCGATATATACATACCAGGTTAAGAGAAAATAAATTTTTTGTAATATTTACGTGTATACTATCTATCCCAGGTATGTCTAATAGTTTAATTTTAGTAGAAAAATTTGCGGTGATATCGTCGGATAAATAAATGCATACACCTCCACCGACACGATTTTCTCTATCTTGACGATAAATTGTATAGCCTGTAATGTTAATTAAGGAGTCTGGAGTTGCAGGTTTAAGCCAGGTTTCGGTAATAAAAATAATTTGTGGGTTAAGAAGTTGCACTGTGCATGTGAACTCGCCAAGTTTAGCGTAAAGTGAGTTTAAATTTGTGTATAAAAAGAGCCAGTCATTGAATTTGCGGGTAGAAAAGTTATGAACGAAATTTCGAGATTTTTGGGATGCCGTTGGTGTACCTGATTGTCAGATCATGTTCGCCATTATTTTTACGGGTGTCTAGTTCACTTCGAAGTTCTCTTAATCGTTGTTGTTGTGTGGGCGTCTTGTCATCTATTATAGAAAATTTTTCAGTACGTTTCTCCTCGAGAAGTTTGGATTTATTTCTCAATATGTTTTTAGCAAGGTGTTCTGAAGGCATTACTACTTTGATCATGCGAGGAAACTTCTGGTTGCTTTTCCCGACTCTGTAGAAGGTAATAGGGGTTTCATGACATCCGACAGTATCCAAGACAAGCCTAATTTTATTCGTGTCATCATCCTTTCTAAGTTGAGCATCCCCCGAGGAGGGTTCAGGTACGCCTCTGATTATAATATTTTTGGCTCGCACTATGCGATCTACCGCCTCATTTGCGATGTTGTCAGTGAATTCGGTCGAATTAATTGCATCGAACTGACTCAGTTTATTATTTAATTGAGTTAATTTATCATCAAATTCGTTTATTTTCTTGTGAATCTCTGTTTTAAAATCTAGCAGAAGAGTTTTTAATTCCGAGAAATTTGAAACATTTGAACTGCAATTGTTGCAGAGTATAGACAAGCCACGAACCCTCTGCCGCGTAACCCGGTCGTCGGCAGAAACATCGGTGCATGCCATGTGTATTTGTCGCTTACAACCATCACACTGGAGTTTGCGATCGTTGGTGTTTACTGGCTTCGAACAATTGGAACAAGTTGACATAGTAGGCATACTAGTTTTTGTTGTAATTAGTACGTTCTATGATGATGAATAATTATTGTAAAATGGTGAATGGTACTCACAGTTTGAAATATTATTTTTATATTGTTTTACTGCACAGGCACTGCACTTTTTCATAGACCTATCACTGCTTGCTTGCAATATACAGAGATTGCTACTTGAACGTTTACTTACAAAATATACAGCATATACAGTGTAAACTTGAAAATTAAGCAGGAGCATAAAATTGTACGTGTGTATTCGACTACTAATACACTTTCCCGAAATAATTTTGGAAATAATATAAAATATACAAGTAAATTCTAAAGGTATATCTACCTATATATTTCCAGATAATTCGTTTACAGTTTATATTTATAACTAGAAAGATATCTTTACAAATTATCTGTCAAATAAATAAAAAGACAACAACATATGTTATTTATGATTATGTTGAATGTTTCCACTTTCAGAGGGACAATAAAATAATTTATTTTCAGACCGAGTTACATTTTTATATAACAAAATGTAAGCACGCTTATGTATGTAATAAGATGCAAGGGAGATAAGTTGGGTCTTTATAACGTGTTTTAACGCCAGGGTCGGAGGATGCGTGTATTTTAATAATTGTTAATGTTTCAATAACAATTTTGTTTGTTGGAATATTCCATAAGATGCTTAGAAATTCCAGAGGAGTAGGTTGTAGGCCATTTTCAGTTGCATGCACAGACGACAATGTCTCGTTAGGATCCCTCTTTTTCTTCAACTTCTGATCTCACCCGGATCTATTGAATAAAAAAAAAGTATTGGCTTCTACTTCCTCTTATTTAACTATTTTCTTAGTATAAATTTAATAAAAGGTCAGTGACTACTTCATGTGAAAGGGATTACTTATGGCCATAAGCAAACTCTTCTGGTTTGAAGTAGTTACTTAAAATATAAGTACTGGCTTATTTTTATTTGAATAAAAATAAGATCTGTCTCAAATTAGTAAGTTGAGGATTTTTAAGGTACCTACAAAGCATCCTTTTTTCCTAAGGTAGTTGCTAGTATATTGTTGAACATGGTGGACTTCATAAATGTTCGTAACAGGAAGAACTATAGGAAGAAAGAAGCATCAGCCCAAGCAAATCTAAGCTCTTGTTGCGTTTTGAAAGTGTTTACCAGAGGAAGATGAATCCAGATGAGGTGCACTTGCATCTCGGCAAAAGATGCGGAGATATTCCTACGATATGTTAGTGATACCGGATTTCAAACAGGTATTGGTGAAGATTTTGGCGTTCATCATACTACAGTATGCAAAACCATAAGTGAAGTAGCTGATTGTATATTAGAAAAGGCCCACCATTGGATAAAATTTCCATCTAATCTGGATGCCATGGAAGAAGCAAGAATTAAATGGTCGAATCGATTCCAAATTCCTACAGTCATTGGTGCTGTAGATTGCACTCATGTTCAAATTAAAAAACCACCAGAATTTGGCGATGATTTTATTAACAAAAAAGGATTTGCTAGCATAAATGTGCAAGTAACTTGTAATGTTAATGAATTGATTACAAGTGCAGACGCTCAATGGCCTGGAAGTGTTTGGAAACAAAGTTCCGTATATGAAAATGTGGCAAGATTTCGGGGTAATTTCTGCCTTCTCGGAGATAGTGGATATGTAATTGCTCCTTGGCTATTAACACCTTTTAAAAATCCTCAAAACCGAATTGAAGAATCATTCAATATCACTCACTCGAAGGAAAGAGTTGTAATTGAGAGAGTTTTTGGACAAGTAAAGCAAAGGTTTCCCATTCTAGGACACAAGGTTAAACATCTTTGTCAAAAGTTCCAAAAATTATTGTTTGCTGTGCTGTTTTACATAACATTATCAAGCATTTACGAGATGATTTGGAGTTTGCATTAGATGAAATGGAAAGTCCTGGAGACTCCGATTACGTGTGTGATGAAGCTGAAATTATACTATTATCCGTCAGAGTAAAGTAAACACTTGTAAATATAAGTAAGTACTTATAAGTAATCACTCAAAATTCAAAAGATTTTTCAAGTATTTACTTTCGAGAGAGTTCTAGTTTTTATTCAAGTATTAGCTTCTACTTAGAAGTTTTAGCTTTTTCTTATAAGTTATGACTTGCAAGTTAATACTTTTTTTATTCAATAACTCATGGCTGCAGAAGAGTCTTATATCTTTCCAATGATCAAATCTTTTCTTATTTTTGGCTTTACCTATTTCTTACAATATTAAAACGGTGTTTCAGTCCTTCTCTTTGCTATTCTTTTGCTATTTCCTGGACTCCGCATTAAGTTTGTTAAAACTTTTTAATTATTCTTGAATATTCTACGCCTATGCTTATGACTTTTATAGATGTCGGCGGGATACGTACAAGAAGGTCGCTTGACCTGTCACTGAGAATAGCTCCCGATTATTCAACTTATTTTATGGTCTTGACAACTTATTATGACTCAATAAATATTTAAAATATTTTATCTTTTTATCCATGGTATCCATATAAAACATGGGAATTTTCATACTTTGTATATATATCTAGAGTCATGGTCAAAGCTACATGGGTGTCTGACAATAATAATATCGAATTTCATAAAGATTTAGAATGGGATAGATAAAGTTTACAGAATAATTTAAAATTGTAAAATTTATATAGTGAAGGATTTTTTACTTCCTTTTCTTTATTAAAAAATGTTAAAAATTATCTAATTATAAAAGACAATACGCTATTTTTAAGTATATGCATATATAAGTAGCAATAATATGAATATTTCTACAATATATATACATGTAATCTTACATTATATTACGTAAATCTACATAAAAACTTGGGAGGATTCTCAGCCAAGCATGTGATAACTATGTGAATATACACGAAAAACAGTAGTTTGAAATATTTTTAAATATTTACATAATTTCTGAGACACATTTCCGATTAGGGTTAAGCATTCTTCCATAAAAATTTGTTTTTTTCTCTCTCTCATATTTAATTTTGTCCCTAAAAACTGTAAAAACAAGAAAGAAACAGACCAAATAAGACGTGGGACAAAGTAATAGAACAAATGCTGAATGAAAAAACACATGAAGTGAAAAGAAACATTTTTTTGTGCTTTCTGGAAGCCGTTCTGTTGCCGGGAGCACTGCAGCCTATTGGCTTATAGCACTATACTCCCACATTTCAGGTGACACATTGGCTTCTCCGAAGATTGTTTGTCTCCTCGAGCCTCACATGCCTCCATGCCACAAAGTCTGCAGCTGAGGTCTCCGTTATATAACCCTATTTTATGCAGGTGATCTTTTACCGGGGTTTGACCCCTTAGATAGCCTGCTTTGGAGTGTTCCTCCGCTAAAGTCTATGTTGGCTTTGTGCCCATTTTTGTATTTGCCCTCGAACTACCTTCTTTGTGGTCCCAAGAGCTGGTTCTGGTCCAACATATGCTGTTGCTGAACCTCTTCTCGCGTTAATTTCCAGAAATACTGTTATGTCCCGGCATCCACCCTAATCTTACTTTAATGTTGTCTGCTAGTTCATTTAGTTCTTTCTGGCATTCTCCTACCAGTCTGGATGTTACCTTGCGGCTATTTGCCTGGCTGTCACTTAGTATATGTTGATCCTATGAGTGTCAGTCCTATGTTTGTTAATTCTGACACATTCTGGGATAGCATAAATCTCTGCCTGCATTGGAATTGACACAAGAGAATTGAAGAAATTGGCAAATAATAATTCATTCTTTACATCATGTTTCAAATTATAAAAAATTTTTTCATAGCAATAAAATATACAGTGTGATGGTAGGTAGTTATAAAAGCTATAATATACCGTACTTGATTACGGAATATTAATATTAAAATTTATATTCCTGAAACGCTGGCCCCACTCTGCAGGGGGCCCACACAAAACAGAAGTCTTGGACGTGATGATATTCAAACTTAAATGAGGAATATGTTTGTCTTGCTTGGGGTTATCTCTTCAAATCTACCATAGGCGGAGACAGAAAGTGAGCACAAGTATTATGGGTACATTTTTTTTAAACTAGAACACATGCACTACAAACAAAATACTGTCAAATGCACATTTTTGTTGGAGTTCTAAAAAGATTTTTTTTAATCGACAAAAAATTGCATCAAACTATTTGTTTGCCTATTTTTTTAAATTATTATTCTGTCCCCGAAATAAAACAACTTAAGATACGACAATGCTGTTTGAGTAAACATATTTTGTGTAATGAGACGTCCTACTTTTAAGATTCCAAAACCAATTTGCCTACCCACGAAATAGTTTTAAATTAGAGGTAAAAATGTATGACTGTTTATAATAAAGTAATTTCAAAAAGCAATCATGTTTTATGATGTCACTTCGTGTACTACAGATAATAGAATGAAGGCACGAATATAAAATACAAAGGACTTTGCTTCCAGCTTATGGAAAATAAAAGACCACTCAAATGCGGATATTTTTTGAAAAATAGAACAATAGAAAAATAGAACATTTGATAACATTGCGCCAATGTTGTAATTTAATTAATAAACCCACAAAATCAGTTTATTTGTCAGACATTTTCGATTCGATTACATAATCTAACCGTTCAATAGGACACCACCTGCTGCGGTGAAACAGAGTCGGACTTGTGAATATAGTTGCACATACGATGAATAAACGTTTCGTCGAAACAAAATAATAGGATTATATTTTTCAGTTGTATAAAGATATAATTGATTAAAGATTGCAAATATATATACCTGACAGATCCCCGACAGGTAATAGGAGTATGAAAGAAAAGGGCGTATCCATCTAATTGTAGACTAACAAGTTTTAACTACAAATGGTCAGTTTTAATAAATAATCGCTCTGTATGTCTGTATTTGAAAACTAAGAAAATGCAGTGTTACGTTTGTGAACATAGAGTTCGTCCTAGAGGATTTCGGCGTTGTGAGGAATTGAACGATCTTCCAGAGGGATTTCAGAACGCCGCCCGCCATCTTAGAGGGAATAATAATTTGCATCAAAGAAATATGGAAAATGGTTAGGTTATTTATATTAATTGTTATAGACAGGCTATGGCCGACAAAAAAAAATTACGATTCATTAAAATTGAGACTAAAGTATTTTTGAAAAGTCTAAAAAACTTACTTTCTTTTATTTTTCATTGTATTCAATAGAAAAATAAGAAATAAAAGAATCAATCGGCATTCTATTTGCAGTACATTCAAATGTCTTATTGTCGTTTGCCGCCAAATGGCCGGTGAGCCGCTTTCGGGCCAACTCAGCGCTGGGCGTTGCACAGTTGCATCTTTCTAACCGAGCATTGAACAATGGTCCATTGTATACTCCCAATCTGCATAATCAACCGGACGAACCTTCTGTGCAAGCTAAATTCCGAGAAGTTTTACTTATTTTCAAAATATACCGAGAAAAGTTTATTGGATATTTCATCTCCTTCTTTATCCTATGTGAAGATGAAAACAATTGGGACCAAAACAACATTCCAAATACACTAAACTAACTTTTGTATCGAGTAAAATCTATTCTGTGCTAGGATTCTTCATTCCGCAAGCATGTAGATGCAGGCTTTTCTTCCATTCCACAGAAACATTCTTTTTTCTTCACTAGTTTGAGCTTCTGTCAAAATTGTTTGTGTATTCTTCTCGCTTTTTCGGGTTTTCCACGTATTGGAACATTTCTGGTTTCTCAAGAAAACTGCACTATTTAATTAAAGTTAATTTTTCACGGTAGTTCAAATGTACCATTCTCATTATTTGATATAACTGGGAATGTAACAAATGTGATCGGTAGTTCAAATGCACTTATGGCTGTAATTGACGAAAAATTAGGTGGTCCGAACTATAATACATCTAGCACCTACAGGGTGGGTCAAAATGAGTGCCAAGTTTTTGATTTGGTATCATAGTAATGATCAGTTTTATTGTTTTTGGTTAATATTTTATTAAAGCTGCTCCGTTGGGACAGTAAAAATAAGAGAAACAAGGCCGTGTATATTTTATAGAATCCATTAGAAGCTTGATAGAGTAGCGTAAAACATTTAAAATTTGCGGCAGTGGTAACGAGGAACGAGATTTGATATCGCAAACTTCTACTTTTACTTATTTTCAATCAAAAATTATCGCAAACCACCTTGTACATTTTTTTCGGCTGCACAATTTTTTTTTTCTTCGGTTTCAACGTAACACGTGTAATTAGCGTACAGGAAATGTTCGTACGACTGAAACTAAAACGACAAAAGCCGCTCATCAGCATGGACGATGTCAAAAGTACGAAAATAACTCGACGTCATCAGCACGGTGTTATTTTTCAAAAGATGATGTCGGCTGAAGCGGTCTCATCAATGATAAACTCCCTAAAGTAACAGATATTTACTTTTTCGGGATATTCCATTTCATCCCACAAGTCTGTCAACCTGGTGCTAATCATCTTCTACGTGTCTGTCATTAAGTTTTATTAGGAATTTTTTTAAATACCTAATTGTGTTAAAAAAAAAATTATAAATTGTATGTAGGGTTGTGTGTGTGGTATTCACGTATATATACATTGACTCCTCTTTAACAAGTCTTGTATTGTTACACAATCCTTGCTGGTATGGCGCCGGTTGACACAAGCAAAAACTGGTCAATTGGTTGCGTTAAATAATTGTTACTTCTCTTTAATACACTTGTGTAAAAATAAAAAATAAACGAGAAATTTCTGGAAACTAGACGATTTATTGTAATAGTTACTTGTCGAGTATTTTCTTTTCAAATCATTATTTATAATCTTGTAGTGTATCACCTTTATTAGGTTTTTTTTGTGAAAGCAGTTAGTTTTATTGAAAATAACGATGTAATACATTTTTATCTACTTACTAATAGTGGAGGAAGAAGAATATAGAAAGATATTTGCGAATTGCACAACAATTTGGAATCCTAGGAGATCAGTAGACAAGCCCTTGAACAGACAACGTGTTATATCGGGGCTAGTACTATATAGAGTGCCACCAAGATTTAGCTAAGGCCTCGGCAGATAACAATATTATCCTGAGGTGGGTTAGAGGCATTGCCGATTTATAACCCATGGAAGCGGCTGGACTGAAAATTCTAGGACCCAGGACGTTACACCCATCCTCAATCCCTTAAGAGATGGGATGGAATCAAAGGATGCTGTCTTGCCAGGATGACCCTGGAAGCTGGCGCTGAAGAAATATTTGACGATGACCAGGAAAAACCTACGTTTAACAGTAGGATTTCTGACTGGCCACTGTCAACTAAGGAAACACCTCTATACTATGGGGCTAGTGGACACACCTCTATGCAGGATGTGTGAACAGGAAGATGAAACTGTCTTATATGATTCCAATTTATATATATAATCTTAGTTGTGTAGGGTGTGTTGCAGCTATTCTTCCGTCACGAATTTTTTCCACTCTTTCCTATTTTGAGCTAAGTCCTTCGCTTCTATCCAGCTTCTTCCTCTTTTATCCAGTAATCCAGCTATTATCTTATCCCAAGTTTTTCTTGATCTGCCCCTTTTTTTATTCAGATTCTCTTTACTGGTCTTCGTTCATCCATACGTTGTAAATGTCCCCACCATTGTAGTTGTCTTTCTTCTACAAATTCCAAGGTTGATTGTATACCCAGGTCTTTTCTGATATCTATGTTTTTCACTCTATCCTCTTTTGTTACACCTCTTACTCTTCTCAAATATTTCATCTCTGTCGCCTGAATTTTACTTTTTTGTTGTCCTGTCAACACCCATGTTTCACGTCCATATGTAATTATTGGTCGATATATTGTTTTGAATACTTTTAATTTCGTTTCTTTAGATATTTCTTTTTTGTTGATAAATTTTGTATTCATGGCATAG
>CAJUYI010004582.1:0-18067 GCA_910591695.1 Galerucella pusilla
AGCCATTCTACACAAGTAAAAGTCTATACTTTCTCCACGACTAAAAACACTTCCAATGAGGATCGAACCCTGATCGTCCGCGCCAGAGTCAACCATTTTTATCACTAGGCTATAGAGCATATTTATTTTTAAAACTATTTTCAATGGAAGCCCTTACATTTATAAATGAAATTAATTTCTGGAGGCGTACATATTTCAAATCTTCACTATCGCTACTGTTGTCCATTTTTTTTTACTATATAATACGTAAAATTATGATTATATAATTATTTTGACGTTTCAAACTACGCGCTGGCTGTCAGAAGCGATTTACGTTATTGGGTATTTGACGTTTTAAAAGAGACGATTTGATTTATTCATTTTAATTCATTTTATCGTGAATTCTGATAATAATAGAATGTGATTGGCTAACGAGAGTGAATTCTGGTGTGAAGAATTTATATCATTATGCAGCTAAATATGTAAAAATAATTGTGTGCGTTATTATTTAGTCGTGAAGAAAATTTTTCATTTCACATTTCACCAGAGATATGATCTACTATGAATGGACCTTAATAAAATTTGACAGCTAAGTTTTGCAGTATTTAACTTCAAAATATTATTGATTGTCTAGTTGTCAAATTTTTTCGTTGTGTAAAATAGGGACCAAAAATTATTTCATTACTAGTAATCTTGATAACGGTAGCTGGAACGCTACCGAAACGTCGAAATAAAAAATAAAACCAAAAATAGTATCTGTAACGATCCACGATCGCCATCTACCATGATGTCTTAAAATATCATCAACTGAGTCAACCAAAAATATTTAAAAAAAATGTTACTCATTATCCAGCATAAATACTTTTATTTAAATTCCCATATAAATGGGAACTATCCTTATTATTTTTGGATTAAAATTTTTTAGATAAATAATAGAAAAAAACCCAACCATATCCTCGAGAATAAACCGTTCTTATTATCGGGACAACGTTCCCATTAAGGTCAAAATCGATTTCGAGCTCAACCTTCGAAGTCCTTGTCCTACATTTTCTCTCCTCTATCGTTTTGTTTCTTTTCCACTCCTCCTTTCAGCACACTCGAACTCTCCGCACGCCAATATGTATCTGTCTCTACAGTTACTATTGTGGTACTATAACCCTATATTAAAATACACCGTTGAAAAAATAAGTCAAATTTAAATTAAAATAATGTCATTATTCGTCAAAACGTCTTCCGCTAGAGCTGGTGTCACGAGAATGGGATGTAGTATAGTTTGGTTCAAAAATTACATAGAGTATTGGAATGCAATAATCCTTTAACAACCAGATAAGATAGTTAATATTCAAGATATTGTTGGGAAATCTTTGAAATACCAAATACAGAGCACTCCCTTGCAGCATCTCTGCTACTGGATTCTCTGCCTAGAATTCGTAAACCGAATACCAGCTCCAGCTGTAAACTGAGGGAAACTCAAATAGTCATTGAATGAGCGAATTCTCCCGCGTCTTCCTCAGCTGACTGCTCATCTGCACGTGGCTCTCTGGAAGCTTCCGAAACTTCAGTATCCGAGTCAGATTTCTAGCGATTGTTTAAAGATTATTGTAACGTGATTCCGCTATAAACAATAATGCTATTGTTCTTATAATTCTGAAAACAAAATTAGAAGAGTCGAAGGCAAACCTTCCATTATGGTGACACTAGTCGGTAATGGGGTTAATGGAACTGGGGTTTGTATTTATCGAAAACGTTTCTGTAATGGTAGTAGAATTCCGGAATGTAACCCTCATGGCTAACGGAGAATTATAGGATCCCACACATGCCTTTAATGACTAAATTCCCAACTCGTCGATACTATTCCCGAAGGAACTTCACATCGAATCTCTTGTGACTCAGTATTTGTGTACTGCAGATTTACGAGGTTGATTCCAACTAATGGGATTTCAATATTTTTTATTGGTGAACAACCTAAAATTTTGAGAGAAATATAGTAAGAATAAATTGGATTATTCGACAACTTTTTGGATATTTAACTAATTTAATCCTTGTCAAAAGTTGCTCTTGGTGATGTCACTTTTGCGAAGCGTCGTCAGGAAGTACACCTCCATACTAAGAGTCTACTGAATAAGTTAGACAAGGAACTCTCCTTCAGGCTGTTGAAACTTGGTAAGAGAAATTTGAAGACAGTTACCGACCTGGTGACTAGACACTGTACCCTGAGGAATCATCTGCACAGGACGGGCAAAGTTAGTGAACCTATGTGCAGAAAATGTGAACTTTACGATGAAACACCTAATCACATACTCTGCTTCTGTGATAACTTAGAAGGAGTCAGACGAAAGCACTTTGGAGTGGAAATAACACGACCATCACAACTGCTGAAGATTCCTCCAGATAACCTGGTGGCCTACACAGAAGACACGAAGCTTCTGGAATGGAAGTAGGTAGAAGGTGCGAAGATTCAGTTCAAGTGCCTGGGCTGCTGAGCCCAACTATAAAAAAAGATTTCTCACCCAACAATGGATACAAGCAGATGAAAAATTAGATTTGTTAGGGAATTACGACAACCGCAAATTAAATTTAATTGGATAATGACCGGTTTTAAAAAAGAAAACTATGCTAATTAACGAAATTGGAAAATAATTTTGTCAATTCACCGCGGGAAATGGTTAATTGGGGAGGGTTTTTTTAAAAATAGACGAAACAATCAACAAGGAGAAATAATAAATAATCCTCTATCCCATTCTAAGTAACGTACACCCTGTATATCTATTAATATCAACTAAAACTAGTACACGAGTACTGCACAATTACTTAAAGGTCACCCTGTATGTAGGTACAGGTTTTTTCCACAATTTAAAACGTGTAAATTTAAATAAAAGCTCGGTTATAAATATGTCAAGATTGTGGCAAGTCTGCGTTTTAGATAAAATATTAATTGTTCGTTGTAAATGAACGTGACACTGGGAATTGATAATAAATTTTTGATTTTAAGAAATTTTAATTTTTTATTTATATTTTCTTTAATGTTATCTTGTTGACAGCTTGAGTTGTATTTATTTCTTACTGGGTGATACTCTAGAACAATTTAACACTTAATTTTACGTGTTATTAGAGTGTCACCAAGATTTAGCTAACGCCTCGGCAGATAACAATATTATCCTGAGGTGGGTTAAAGGGCACGACAGGAGTAAAGGTAACCGGATTGTCGAATATTTAGCCAGGGAAGCGGCTGGACCTAAAATTTAAGTACCCAGTGACACCTACGGCCTGACGACTTCAACAATTGCAAAACTAACCAAACGTTACACCCATGCTCAATCCCTTGAGAGATGGGATGGAACCAAAGGATGCAGTCTTGCAAAAGATCACCCTGGGCGACCCTGGGAAACTGGCGTCGAAGAAATATTTGGCGGTGACCAGGAAAAATCTACGTTTAACAGTAGGATTTCTGACTGGTCACTGTCAACTAAGGAAACACCTCCATACTATGGGCAGCGTTGCCAGCACTATTACGTTCGTAATAGATCTAGTACCAAATTAATTTATTTATTACGCTATTACGCCGCTTTGCAATTTATTACGTTTTATTATTTTGGTCAGAGAACAAAAAATCGAAAACAAAATTTTAAGACATAACATATCGTTAACAAAATAACGCTGTAATTTTGCCTTTACCCTGCTGTTGTTGGCATTGGCTTTACTCCTTGGCTCCTTGTCCTTGCACTGGCACTACTGGCAGAGCAATGAAATTCGGCGTTCGACTTTTGACATTTGACATACATAGACAAATGACTTTTGATGTCACGACCATAGATATGGTCACGACTATTTAATCTCTTCCTAGCTTCACATTTTTTCCGAGAGTATTTTTATTAGAAGTTTTTCTCAATTAGATATTATTTTTACAATTTCTGTTCGTTTTTTTGTTGTTTCGTATATTTTTTTCTTGAATCTATGCAATAAAAGTTTTATTTCCTTTGGAAATTTTGATTTCAAGAAAATGTCAAAAGTAAACATGTTCAGCTTTAGCGACATCTATTAACCGTTTGCACCACATACAGAAAACTTAAAAAAAAATCTATTACGAACAAGTCCTAACCTATTACGAAATTCAACAAAATTTAGTACGAAAAATCAGAAGCTGCTGGCAACACTGACTATGGGGCTAGTGGACACACCTCTATGCAGGATGTGTGAACAGGAAGATGAAACTGTCAGGCATGTCTTATGCGAGTGTCCGGAGTTATCGGCAATAAGAGAGTGTGAGTGTTCGGTGAGTCTTGGCCTACACCTGCCGATGTCTCCTAGTGACCTGTCCATCTTCCTGGGAAGTACAGGACCTAGAAGGACAACTTCTCGGGAGGATGTACAATGGGTCACATGTGGCCTAAGTGCTGTGAGCCTACACTCACCCTCCCTACTTTACAGATACAGATACAGAACACATAATTTTACAAATATTTTCCATCTGTATACAGTATGTCTGAAAAAAATTTGGCAACATATAAAAAACTATACGTAGAAGGAGCTGTTGACAATCTTACCTCTTGGAAAAAGTCCTCAACTTCTCTATGAAGACGATTCATACGAACAGCTTACTTATTCACAAACAAAAGTGGTAAAAATATGAGAAGAGACCTAAATATCGATAGATTAATTTTAATGAACAATTTATATGCACATTACGATTACATCGTTAGCAGTTCGCTTTTCTGTACTACACGTTAGTTCGTTCAAAAATGTTCTATTATAGTCGACAGGGGTGAAATACAACTCGCGACTTTCATGAATAATTTATTTTAATTCGCCTAGAGTAGGAGAGAGTGTGTGTATGTACTTACCCTTCACCATCCACGGGTTTTAATAATATTAATAATTTATTTTTGTTGTATAGTTTGTCTCAAAGTATATCGTTTTCGCTTTTGCCTGCAATCATAAAATTAATGGGCCATTTGCAATAAATCATATGGCTGATAGCTGCTGGAGAAGAGATCGCCAGTGGGGGAATATTTGAAATTATTTTAAAAATGATAAAATTCATCTGTCTTTGTCTGTATCTGTAAAGTAGGGAAGGTGAGTGTAGGCTCACAGCAGTTGGGCCACATGTGATCCATTGTACATTCTCCCGAGGAGTTGTCCTCCTAGGTCATCGTCCATCCTATCCTCCCCAGGAAGGTGGACAGATCACTAGGAGACATCTCCTTTATATCAGCAAGACTCACCGAACACACAATCTCTTATTGACACTCGCATAAGACATGCATGACAGTTTCATCTTCCTGTTCACACATCCTGCATAGAGGTGTGTCCACTAGCCCCATAGTATGGAGGTGTTTCCTTAGTTGACAGTGACCAGTCAGAAATCCTACTGTTAAACGTAGGTTTTAGTGGTCATAGCCAAATATTTCTTCGGCGCCAGCTTCCCAGGGTCGCCCAGGGTGATCCTGACAAGACTGCATCCTTTGGTTCCATCCCATCTCTTACGGGATTGAGCATGAGTGTAACGTTTGGCTAGTAACGCAATTGTCTAAGTCGTCAGGCCGTAAGTGTCACTGGGTCCTAAAATTTTTAGTCCATCCGCTTCCCTACCTTAGACTTAGTGCTATGGTGTAAACTCCACATCCTGAGCCTCCTTTCGTTTTTGGAGCTATATCTTTATACACATAGATTCAAAAGTTTTGCATCACCTTCTTCGGATGCGGAGGAATTTTTTTGCGCTAACAATTTTTTGTTGGCTTGTTTATCAATGTTTACCATTTCAATATGTTCCATATTTTTTGCAATACACAGATGTTTACAGTTTTTTTTTGTAAGATAACATTTTTAGTGCGATCATTTTAATCATGATCATGAATCGTCAAGTCATAAGTGAGATTGACCGTGCAAGAATAGTGGCTTTAGTTGAAGAAGGTCATTCTCAAAGGTTGGTGGCAAACAGAGTTGGCGTTTGGCAAAGTGATGTGTCTCTTGTATAGAACCGGTATCTCCAGACCAATTCTCTTCTTGATAGACCTAGAAGCGGTAGAAGGCGTGTTACTAATCAGCGGCAGAACCGCTATATCCACTTAACTATCCGAAGAAACCCGACCATGGCAATACCAGCACTCCAAAGAGATATGAGACATGCGTTGGGAGTTCAAGTATCGATCTCGACATTACGAAGACGAATACTTGCGACAGGTTTGAGGTGTCGCTGACCAATAAGAGTGTCCAGACTACAACCTGAGCACAGAGTTCGCCGACTACAGTGGGCTCAAGATCACGCGGCCTTGCCTGAAGAATTTTGGAATTCGGTATTTTTTTCCGACGAGACAAGTATTTGTTTGGTACAAGATAGCCATCGAATACGTGTGTGGCGGGATCCAACGAGAGTTGCTCAGCTTGCCCATGCTCGCCCCGTGCCGCCCCTCCAGAGGAGGAAGTGCTATGTTTTGGGCTGGTATCATGTTAAATGAACGCACAGAATTAATTCATGTGGAGGGAACGATGACTGGTGATAGGTATCTCAGAGAGATTCTACATCCTCACGTGAGACTATGGCGCGCAGCTGTTGGCAATTCCTTCGTTTTTATGGACGATAACGCCCGACCTCATCGGACCAGAGCTGTAAGTATCTTGAAACTGAAGGGATCAATCGTTTGAACTGGCCTGCCCTATCTCCTGACATGAATCCCATAGAACATGCTTGCCAGGGCAGTGGCAGCACGTAGAAATCCACCCAGAAGTGTACAAGAGCTTGTTCATGCTGCCCAAGAAGAATGGCGAAATATTCCTCAACATAATATCAATAATTTGGTAAACAGCATGGGCAGGCGACTTCAAGCTTGCAGAGGAGGAAATACTCTTTATTAAAAGTTCTCATGAAGGTTCTCACTTAACCTTTTCTTTAAAAATAATCAATTTGTATTTAATTTATTTAATTTCTAAGAATACTTTTTATGTTTAAAGCAAGTTTATTATTGGATAATAAAAATTTTTGACAAATATACACGTTTTTTTCATTGAAACTAATTATTAAATTAATCTCTGATCCACATTTTTTTTTTCGGAGATTTAGGGTGATGCAAAACTTTTGAATCTATATGAAATAAACTAAAACCAGGCCCGCCCTTGCCATGTCACTCGACTGTTGATGGGTTTCATTTCAGGAAAAATTCGTTTGAGAAGGTCGTTTTTAGATGATTACCGTCAAAAGTAAAGACGATATACTTTGAGAGAAACTATAATTAATACTATACTATTAATTGAACTGAATAACTGCATAATATATAGTATAATTTATTACTAATTTTTTGGGGACAACCTTTATAAACGTCATATTAATACGCAGTGTATTTAATTTTGAAATGTTTATTATTTTTGATTGGAAAAGAGTGTTCGACTTCATAAGTTTTGCATTTTAATTTGTTTATGCTCGAATATACACCACTCTTAAATATAAGCTTGTATTATACAGTTAGATTTTCATCACTTATACGCAATTAATAATGCTGTCATAAATAATTTCCAGCGGGTATATTAAACGGAGTAAAGTAAATAAACAATAGATTCTCGAGAAGTTGAGAGATAATATAATGAATATTCATAATATGTTGGTTAAAAATAGATTTTACAAATAATTATACCAACCTCCTGTGTATCATAAAAAGGACCTTTGAAGATTAAAATACTTTTTATATTTCCAGCGTATTGTATTCATTATACTGAGTGAGCTTTAAGTACGGTACTTGTCTTGTGATGCAAATGCTGCCAATAGTATGATAATATTAGTTTTGTCCCAACTAGCGATAGAACGCAAGTGCTATAGTTCTTTCGTGTTCCCACTGTTTATAGTATCGATTTTGGGACTTAGACCAGGGTCGATGGTTTTTGAAAAAAAATAAAATAAAATAGTAGGATTAAACCCATTAGAGAAGGAGGGGAATATGATATAATTAAAGAAAAAAACAATTTACGGGCGATCCGAGTTCGGGAAGTGGGAGGGGGTGAGTTTTTAAGGTTAAAAAATGGTTTATCTCGATTTATGGCAAAACTACAAGTCCTACGGAAGAAAGTTAAATGGCAAAGTTGTGAGTAATAACAAGCTCTACTACTTTTGTGTCTACAATTTTCACACATAACCCTAAAATTTATGTGAAAAACCCAAATAACTAAGTTTTTGGTTTTTATTTTTATCTTTTTCAAAAAAAGTATCTTTTTTGTGAAATTTCGTGAAAACTTACCTTATTATGTCCCAAATACACTGTAATTTATTTGATTTGAAATACTTTTTTTTTCACCCCATTTTGACTCAATATCAAAAAAGCACGCTAATTTTCAATCGAAAACTCTCGCGTCAAAATATCAGCTTTTTTCAAAAAGTCGGTGGGCTTTTTGTTCGTTGACATCTCTACTTTCTGATAGTCTGAAAAAAAATATACATCTCCATGGTAAATGTTCTCAGAAAATGCAAAAAACGAAAAAAACTCAAATTCGAAGTTTTTTTTAATCACTGTACAATTTCATCGAAAAAATGTGATTGCTACAATTTTTTCGAGTTGAAAAGTTTATCCACTAAATTCGAATTACATTCATGTCATAGAAAATCTCATAAAATGTGAATATACATGTAAATCGTACTGAATTTAGATAGTTCACTTTGATTACATTATAATAATTTTAAAAACGTTAATCTTGACATTTATAAATACACTATCTTGAATTCTAATCATCTATCCGTTAATTTTTGTTTCTTTGTTGGCATTTCTTCATCGTTAGACTCGACAAACCTTTCCAACTCTAGTTGATCTTCGAAATCTTCAAGACCATCACCTTTTTCGTCTCCAATGTTATTTCCAATCTGCATTGGTTCTTCATCCACAATTTCATCTGAATCATTTACTTCTTCGTAGGTTTTTTCCTCCATATTGGAGCAATTTTCAGAACCATGACAATTCGTACATAAATTTGTGAATTTTAAATCATGTTTTCGGCAGCCACATTCCAAACTGTTACACCCAGCTTCACAGCTACAACAAATAGTTTTGAGCAATACTTCCGGAATTAAATCATTTTCTGTAAATTTGGTCATAATGCCACGTTGATGTTTCTTCCAGCTTCTATATGTTGTTGTAAATTCGTTGCCTAACCAAGTTTGAAGCTGATAATATGCCCTGTTACAATGCTGTTCTGCTGCTCCTTCAGTGGGTGAGAGGTTTGCCAAAATGAAGGGGTGATTTAATTTTTGCCAATTGATTTTTTTGAAACCTTTTTACTTTAAACCCACATCTCTATGAAACACCTTAAAAAGCGAAGATTCTACAACTTTTTTCAAAATATCTTATTAAATGTTAACTTCATTATAACTTATTTGTTTGTTAATTATAGTAGTGTATTTCGATTTGCAATTTTTTCGTCTATCAATGTAACATGGAATCTTACGTTTTTTGAGTAATTGAAGTCTAAACTTTAATAAATAGCTCAAAATTGTACATAGTGATTAAAAAAAAACTGAGTTTTTTTCATTTTTTGCATTTTCTGAGAACATTTACCATGGAGATGTATATCTTTTTTCAGACTATCAGAAAGTAGAGATGTCAACGAACAAAAGCCCACCGACTTTTTGAAAAAAGCTGATATTTTGACGCGAGAATTTTCGATTGAAAATTAGGGTGCTTTTTTGATATTAAGTCAAAATAGGGTGAAAAAAAGTATATTTCAAATCAAATAAATTACAGTGTATTTGGGACATAATAGGGTAAGTTTTCACGAGATTTCGTAAAAAAAATATTTTTTTTGAAAAAGATAAAAATAAAAAAACAAAAACTTGGTGATTTGGGTTTTTCACATAAATGTTGAGGTTATGTGTGAAAATTGTGAATACAAAAGTTGTAGAGCTTTTTATTATTCACAACTTTGCCATTTAACTTTTTACCGTAGGACTTGTATTTTTGCCGGAAATCGAGATAAACCAGTTTTTACCCTTAAAAACCCACCCCCTCCCACTTCCCGAACTCGGATCGCCAGTAATTTATTTTTTTCCTCAATTATATTATATTCCCCTCCTTTTCTAATGGGTTTTATCTTACTATTATTTTTTTCACTTTTCACTGTTTTTGAAGGCTTCGGCACTGGTCTAACTGCTTGGGACGTTCCACAAACATTAACCAAAGTGTATATTTCAAAACAGGTACTTATTGAAAATAATCTTATGATACGGCTATGTAATCTTTAATCCACAGGGCTTTTGGTGTGTTCAAACCTTGTTCTATTGTTCTGTATACTAGACCAATAAAAACCGAAAACTTTTATTAGCTCAGGTTGCACTAGAAATTAGTTTTTATTATTCTGTCGTGCATAAAAATAGACTATAAATAGTAACGGTGCTAGAGTAGCAATAATCAGCGCAGTTTGTATACCAAATTTGACTTTTGGTACACTCAACTTTCGTTAGAATGCTCTATAATTATTTTCAACGTAATGATTCATTCGGACACGTTTTTAACTTTCCGTTTCATAAATTTGATTTATATTTTTCCATTCCACATAAAGTTATATATAATTTAGACCTTGTTTCTTTTGGCAACCAATAAGAAATGAAATAATTGATGTTTGGAATACAACAAACAATTTTCAGTTGAATTACTATTGTCTCACTTCAATTATTACAGTTTTTGTGTCATTTCAACTCTCGAAAAAAATACTCGGGTTGAAAAAAAAACATACCTCAGTCATAATACATTCTAAAATTGCACAGAATCTCACGTATTATGTTCACGACATAACCATATATGTATTCTTAAGGTAATAATAAAAATGTTCCTTTCTTATAGCCCAGTCAGTCGTCCCGAACTTTTTGTCAGATTTACTTTACATTGAAAATAAAGTAAAAATTTTATATACCTCATTTGGGCCAGTGACCGAACTAAATAGTTGTTGTGGCTGTAATTCTCATTTAGACCAAAATATAGTAATTGTCTATCTTCTGTATCTGTAAGATTTTGAAGGGTGGGTGGCCCCACAGCAATTAGGCCACAATTGGCCCAATGTGCATCCTTCTGAGGTTCAGACATCCTTCTGGCTACTTGTTTGAAGTAGGCGATAACGTCGCCGGAAGTAAGCTCCCTCATGCTGGCTTGTGTTAGCATGTACTTGCCGAATACAGAAAACCTAAATTGAGAGAGTGTCGGACATTCACAAAGAATGTGTTCGACAGTCTCATATTCCTGTTCACATCGTCTACAAAGTGAAGTGTCAGACAGACCCAGTCTGTAGAGGTGTTTTCGTATAGGTGGCAGTGACCAGTCAGAATACCCGTGGCTGTCCGAAGGTTCTGTCTGTTCATAGTCACGTATTTTTTGGCTACTTTCCTGTTCGGATACTGCATCAGTTCCTTGGCAAGCCTGCAACCTTCTGCATCGTCCCATCTACCCTTAAACTTTTCAAGGGAGTGTTCCTTTGTTAGGTCAATCCTAGCCGACGCCGACAGACCAATGAAAGTGCCAGGTCTCAAGAGTTTTTGGGAGGCTGCATTCCAATGTGGTTACCTTTCGATTTACTGTGGCCCTTGATCCAGCCTAGAGTGACTTCGTTGTTGCTACAGGCTTTGATCAGGGACAGGTGACACTCCAGTACTAGGCTTGATGTTATACGCGGTCTGTTCAGGGCTAGTAGTGCTTGTCTACTATCCGTAAGGATGTGAATTTTATTACCTGTGGTGTTTGTTTCGGTTTTCTCTTTTGCGGCGATGTAGATAGCAGTGAGTTCTGTTTGAGCAACGCTGACAATACAGCCCATCGCCCATTTAGGCCCAGTTGTACAGTCTCGGTTCAAGCCTTGGTTCAGAAATATGTTTCCGTTGTACAGGTCATATTTGAGCCCAGCTCTACAAAACTTGGCTTCAGGAAAGATATATGTTATGTTGGTAGCGTGCGCAGTTGATTCTTTCTGTCAAGAATCAAATTTTATTTGGAAGAATATGAAATTTTCACGAGGTTTTTGATCTATGTTCATGAGTTGTTGTTAATTATTAATCTTGAAAAATAAATAATTCGTGTTTAGATTTCATTAAAGTAATTTATTAACTGATGTCTCACAGCATAATTGATATTGGGTATGTTGTGAAAATGTATATATGGTTCAATATTTACATTGTCAACAAAGTTAACTGCTGCTTCATCTTCTTCATTGTTTGGAGGATCTGGCTCATTCAAGAGTTTAGCAATATTCTCCAAAACTGCTAAGGCAATCACGACAGCCTCAACTTTTTCTCTTTTCAGTCTAATTCCAAAAGCAAGTATAGGAAACCTTCTTTTCTATTGTCCAAATGTTCTTTCTATGCAATTCCTCGTTCTGATCTGAGATTCATTGAAAAGTTGTTCCTGCCTTGTCACAGGATTAGCGAGGGGTGTTATTAGGTAATTTTTTAATGCGTAGCCACTATCTCCAACTATAGGATATATTTCTCGAAGTCTCCTCGTTCAAATCTAACTCTGATGCTTGAATTGGCAAATATTTGTGAGTTATGGGTTGAACCAGGCCAACGGCTCACTACATCCTGAAATATGCAGTTCGAGTCACATATGGCTTGAACATTAAAGGAAAAGAACCCTTTTCTATTCCTGAATATTTCTGCATTATTTCCTCCAGGTGATATGATTTTGACATGTGTGCAGTCGATAGCTCCAATGCACTTGGGAAATCGTGCCACACTATAAAACTTTTGACAGGCATTTCTTAATTCAGGTTGAGTTTCAGGCATTTGAATATACTGGTGATAAAGCCCTGCCAAAGCTCTGATTACCTTCCAAACAATACGACTTGCTGATCCTTTCTCTATGCCAACAAAATCCCCAACTGTCTGAAGAAAGTTTCCAGTTGCAAAATATCTCAAAGTTACGAGCACCATTTGTTCAGTAGTTACAGCATGATTCCTAAAAAGATATCAATTACAAATGGATAACAAAGGAAAATAAACACACTCACCAATCTGTTGGAGACGAGATTTGTGCTTCAACCTGGTTTATAACAAAGCGAACACCCTGCTTGGAAAGCCGAAATCTTTGCACAAATTCATCATCATTCCATTCTTGAAAATGATCCATTCTATTTCTATATTTCTTTCGACGTCTTCTAGCGTTTATTAATACTTCTACTGCTTCGACAAAGTCTTCATCATCTGTTAGGTCCACAAGATTTTCAGGTAGTTGGTGAGCCATTACTTTTATTTGACACACACATACAATAGTTAAATACTGATATCACAACGATTAGGACAAAATAATACAAAAATTTAGGTTATGTTATAATAGAACTAGGTTTAAGCGCCCAAATTCGACCGCTCAGTTGAACTTGATAAAGCAGCATCCAGTGAACCAAGCTTTACCTTAAACTAGCTTTGTACAACTGAACTTTGAAATTTGAACCAAGTTCAACCTTGAGCTCTGCTTGAACCGAGACTGTACAACTGGGCCTGAATGTTTAGATTCAGAGATCTGGAGTAAATTCCACATCCTGAGCCCATATTCGTTTTAGAGCCATCCGTGAAGATGCGGATTGCGCCTTCTTCTGATGTGTCTTGTGTGTTATATTCAATGATTACCTTGTAGTGCCTATGGAAGGCATATTGTGGTGAGATTGCGTCCGTACTTGCCTCCAGCAGTGGAACCTCATTGAGTGCCTCAATCCACGGGTTACGTCTCAATCAACCAGATGTATACCGGTAGAGCGTATGCGTGTCATGGTCATCATGGTCTATCTTATTAGGAAAAAAGATCTCACATCAACAAAACAAGCTTATAAGTCTTATTGACTGGTCTATACATACATTAATAGAATCACAAATATTTTTATGCAATTCCACTGTTGAGCTACCATAGTTTGATTTTAGTACCGTGTATGCAGAAGTGCAAAAAGAAACTGTGGTGACACATTTCTACTTCACAGGTCATCGGCTGCCACAGCGTCTAACAGAAGTAGTTCTTTTTTTGTTCTTTTCAACACGCTTATATTAGCTTCACTTTTATGTTTATGTTTGTGCCGACTCCTCTAGACTCGATTTTGACCCACTTTAAACGAACATATTTAATTAAAACTTTGTACACTTGTCAAGGAACGATGACAACACAATATAATATTGAAATATAGGGTGTTCCATTTATAACGCAACTTTTAAACTAGATTTTGGGGATAGTTTTGTATCATAACCTGTGATGAATTCAAGTTAGAAACTGAGGATTCCTTTTCTTTATTTTTATTTTCTCGAAGGTTCTCTATAAGTTGGAAATGGTGTTCTTCATTTAATTGTAAATATGGTTTCAAAGAATGGGCAGAAGAATGTCCTGTAAGCTTAATTACTTCTTGTTCACCAACTCCTTCTTTTGCTAATGCAGATATTGCAGAAGCTCTATGTGAATGATTGGTTATTTTTATTTTTTTGTGTCTATACCAATTGATTCTGCCGATATTTTCGTCCACTTTGAAATTGTATTAATTAACAATGGTGAATTTTTGAACCATATTCCTTTTTCCCAATTTGGATGTACTGTTAAGGATAATCTTGTTGTTGTTAGATAAGGATTGGATTCTCTTTTTTCAATAATTTTTAAAAATAAACGAACGGGACACAAATTGTTGTTAGCATTATTTCTTACCAGCCACTTACTGCCAGATAAAGCTTTTGATCCTCCTTGTGTCGTTTTGGAAAAGATTGGATTATATTCTACCCTGCCAGTAAAATTACCTTTATTATCATATTCTTTTTTAAAGTAATTAATATCACAATTAGCAGCTTCATTTCCACGCCATGCTAAATCGAACGAACATAAATGAAAAAACTTTTTTTGTAACCCATCAGGATTATCTTCAGAATAGCTTTCTACCATTTCCATTAATTCTTCTTTGGTAAACGCGTTAGAACTTATTTTTCTGGTTTCAGGTTCAGCCTGAAGCTTTTTACGTTTTGTATCCCTGGTCAATCTAGCAAATTTATAGGTAATATCTTTAAATGGATCAATTTTGATGTTAAATTCTAGAAAATATTTTTCCTGAACCATTTGAGCAGTCGTATTCCAAAGTGTTTTCACACTAGCTCCAGTATAATCAGCTCCATCTCTTTTTCTCATGTGAAAACCATAATCTTCAAGAATTTTTGCTATAACTTGTTCACAAGTATCCTTTTCTAACGTATAATTACGTGCGTCCAGAAACATCCTAAACTGTTCCCACGCAGACTTTTTTGTCTTCATTGTATTTCGCGGTATACTTTGCTTAATTGTACTCTCTATTTCATTTATTGAATTATTTCCAAATCTTGTAATATTCATGTTAATAAAATACTTATTTAAATTTTTGAAACAGTTTCAATAAATTTTAGACAGTTAAATAAATAAATAAACAACTTAGTTTCCTTAGAAACCACTAACAAATATTTTATATTGAATTTTATCACAGAGTAATAGAATTTTATACACATAGATTTGACATATTGAACGTCGAAAAATTGCCGCGACAAGACAAAAAATTGCCAGTTCAAAACCTTCAAATTTTGTCAGTTATCAATTTACTCTAGTGAAATAGTCAATAGAAAATTTCCAAAAATACTTTGAATGGTATTTGTTTTTTTATTTGCTCTATATTTACTTTAGTTGAAACCAAAAATTTATGATTTATCTTAAAATATCCCTAGTAAAACAAACAAGCTAAAAGTATGGAACTAAATATATTAAAAACATCAAAGGAATTAATCGTGCACTAAAAAAGTATTAAAAGTTAAATCTGCATTTTTATGTACTGGTAATAGCGCTGAGATCATTTTGCTTAATATTTTGTGCAATGTGATCTTTATAAATAAATTTTCTTTCCTGTTGGAAGTATGTTTCACAGTGGTCACCAATTACTTATGTGTGAGGTAGAAATACCTTACAGAAATGACTGGCAAGACCCAAGCAGACTGAAGTTTCCCCGAGGAGAGACCTGGTACACAGACTGGGGAAGGGAAATGAGCAGGGGTGTATAATGAAATGAGAAACACAAGATGCTCCTTCTCACTAAGAGAACCTACCTCTGCGTTTCAGGCAAAGATTTATGCTATCCTAGAATGTGTCAGAATTAACAAACATAGGACTGATACTCATAGGATAAACATACTAACAGACCGCCAGGCAGTCCTTGCAGCTTTAAACAACCGCAAGGTAACATCCAGACTGGCAGAAGAATGCCAGAAAGAATTAAATGAACTAGCAGACCACATTAAAGTGAGATTAGTGTGGGTGCCGGGAAATTTTTTTTAAAAAAGAAATTTTCCAACGATTATTGCTTACTTGCAGGTATGGCATTGATGATGGCCTAACAGCCGAAAGCGCTTTGCAATATTAAATAAAAAATTTACACAGAATACAAAAATGTTTTCTTGATATTATTATTTAAATCAGGAAGAAATCAATGAAATTTGAGAGACATGATCCCATTTAAACTTTATAAGTAGGTATCACATTGGGCTTTCTTTTGACAATGTTCTATAAAATTTATCGTATTTACTGGTCTATTGTGATACCAGGTGTTATCTCGAACACACCTAGCAAGAACAATGGCATCATAGCCTACATGATAGCAGAAGTTGAAAAAAAAATATTATGAATTCTTGCAATGGTTATTGACTTGCTTCGAGCCAAGGTTATGCAAAAGTCAAATATTGTTTTTCTTCGTCAATTCGTAATGTCAATGTGGAGGTTTAATTCGGTCATAAATACTGTTCGATTGGAAACAAAAAAAATTTGAATGTGGGACTGTGTGTTGAAATATGTACCTCATTTTATTTTGACTCCTTTTTAAGAATATGTTCGGTTATTATTCAGAAAACAGAAAATCAAAAGAAATAGTTTGGTTTGAAATTTTAACTCTTTTATTTTGGCCCACAGTGTATATGTAGTTTTTTGAACAGTTCCAATTTTTAAAAATTATGTCTGATAAATTGTAGGTATCTTCTGTAAGTTCCTTGTGGCATTATTTATTATTTTTCTCTTATTTTTTGGGAATGAAAACCACAATAATGTTTTTTATTTTTTTATATCGACGTTCCAGCTACCTTTGTCAAGATTAAATAATGATAAAATAATTTTTGGTCCCTATCTGACACAACGAAAAAAATATTACAACTAGACAATCAATAATATTTTGAAGTTTAAGACTACAAAACTTTGTTGTCAAATTTTATTAAGGTCCATTCATAGTAGATCACACCTCTGGTAAAATGTGAAATAAAATATTTTATTTTATGACATTCCAAAGATATGATAGTCTACTAGAAATGGAATCCAGTGAAGTGCACGTTCCAGGAACGGTTTTTATTGGGATAGCGCTTTTTTTCGCTTATTTTGGAAATGTTGTTAATAAAACGCGTTTGTTGTTACTTTTTTGTGTATGATTATTTTTGTTTTCAAAATATGTATGATTCAGTTTGGTGATTTTGTGTATTGAAGTGTGTATCGATTAACAACTATTCCAATGATAAATTATAAGAAAACCTGGATAAAAACTTATGATGCTATCCTGATACCGCGGGTAATTGATTATTGGAAATTTCTCTTTCTAACATTGGTAACCAAATTTGACTACATTCGGCTGAAATACTAGCTACACATTTATCTGCATTTAGTTGTATTAAAGCACTTTCTGTGATTTTTCGTCTTTTATTATTGGGCTCTTTCAATATTATTTTTGTCGAATCCCATTGAATTTTATGCCCCTCTTCCCAAGCATGTTTACAAATACCTGACTTAAAGAACTCCCTATCTTTGATGTATTTTTTATGTTCACTTATTCGGACTTTCAATGGGCTAGGTATCTTCTGTAAGTTCCTTGTGGCATTATTTATTATTTTTTCTCTTATTTTTTGGGAAGGAAAACCACAATAATGTTTTTTATTTTTTTATATCGACGTTCCAGCTACCTTTGTCAAGATTGAATCGTCTTTTATTATTGGGCTCTTTCAATATTATTTTTGTCGAATCCCATAGAATTGTATGCCCCTCTTCCCAAGCATGTTTACAAATACAAAATAAGCGAAAAAAGCGCTATCCCAATAAAAACCGTTCCTGGAACGTGCACTTCA
>CAJUYI010004583.1:0-18063 GCA_910591695.1 Galerucella pusilla
AATAATCACCTATAGGCAGAAGCAAACCTGTACAATATTACAGAACATGCTAAATTGTTTTTTAATTATTTATTGATTAAGAGATTAAAATATTCTCACAGGTACGATTTAGTTGAGTAAACGTGGGTGAGTTGTATAAACAGAATCTAAAAATAAACGCAAATGAACTAATAAAATCGGGAACAACGGAACTTCCAATCTATTATATGCTTTTTATGAAGTCGACAAAAATAGAAAATACTAAAAATACTCTAAACTCATTCACACACGTTGTTTTATCGCCCAACCAAATTATATCACTAAATAGAGGATATTTACGGTTTGCAATGCTATAATTAGATTGATCAGTGACACGAGTATATTTGGTACGAATTAAATTCTGTAAATAGGTATCGAGAAAAAGAAAAAGACACGTGCTGGGTCTGGGATTTGTTAGAAGTTTGTAGGGATCTGGAATAAAGCAGAGAAAATTTGTACATTTGTTTCAACTGTCATATAGAAACAGTTCTGGAATTGTATCGAGTACCCTTCCAGAAGGTAAGACAAATCTATAAGACTTTGATCAGACCAGTCATTACTCGAAATAACAGCTATAAACAAAAAATAAGATCTCAAAAAACTGGAAAGGAATATATTGAGAACAATACTTGGGACAGACATAATTAGAGATGGAAAAAGAAGATTAAAAAGAAACATAGAAATAGAAAAGGAAACACCTGGAGAAAATATAGACCTATATGAAAGCAAGGAGGCTGGAATGAATGAGATACATTATGAGAAGAGGAACAGTAAAATATTAGAGAGAATAACAACGTGGGGTCCATTAAAGACAGCAAGGGGAAGACTATGAAGCAGATGTAGGCAATTTTCATGGTTTTGACAAGATTTTCCAGGAATTCATAAGGGTTTTCGAGGATTTTCTAGGTTTTCCAGGCAATTTCGATTGATATAACAAGTTTTTCCGAGAATTTATCAGGATTTCGGAGAATTCGCCAGGTTTTCAGGCAATTCCAACGAATGTAACAGCATTTTATTAGGCTTCCGAGGACTTTCAAGGTGTTCCAGGCAATTTCAACGGTTTTAACAGGATTTTCCATAATTTTATTAAGCTTTCCAGCGATTTTCTAGGTTTTCCAGGAAATTTCGATGGATATAACAAGGTTTTCCGAGAATTTATCAGGATTTTGGAGAATTTCCTAAGTTTTCCAGTCAATTTCAAGAGATTTTATTAGGCTTTCCGAGTACTTTGTAGGTTTTCCAGACAATTTATCAGCCTTTCCGTCTTTCCGTGAATTTTCTAGGTGTTCCATTCAATTCCAATCGGTCTAAGAAGGTTTTCAAACAATTGACCACGTTTTTGGAGAATTTCAGGCAACATCAAGGTATTTAACAGAATTTCATCATGCTTTCCGTGGACTTTCTAGGGTTTTCTGTCAATTTATCAGGCTTTCTTGTGATTTTCTAGGTTTTTCAAGCAATTTTTATCGATTTAACAAGGTTATCAAACAACTTATCACGTTTTCGGAGAATTCCCTAGGCTTTCCAGGCAATTTCAACGGATTTAACATGATTTTATCATGTTTTCCGAAGACTTTCTAGGGTTTCCCGGCAATTAATCAGGCTTTCCGTAAATTTTATAGGTTTTCCAAGAAATTTCTATCGATTTAATAAGGTTTTCAAACAATTTATCAAGTTTTTGGAGAATTTCCTAGGTTTTTCAGGCAATTTAATCAGATTTAACAGGATTTTATTAGGCTTTTAGAGGATTTTCTAGGTGTTCCAGGCAATTTCGATGAATATAACATGGTTTTCCGATGATTTCCTAGGTTTTCCAGGCAATTTCAATGGATTTAACAAGGTTTTCCGATGATTTTCCAGATTTTCCAGGCAATTTCGATGGATATAACAAGGTTTTCCGAGAATTTATCAGGATTTTGGAGAATTCCCCAGGGTTACCAGGCAATTTCAACGGATTTAACAGGATTTTATTAGGTTTTCGAGGACTTTCCAAGCAATTTATCAGGTTTTCCGTGAATTTTATAGGTTTTCCAAGCAATTTCTATCGATTTAACTAGGTTTTCCAACAATTTATAAGGTATTTGGAGAATTCCCTAGGTCTTCCAGGCAATTTCAATTTATTTAACAGTAATTTATCAGGCTTTTTGAGGACTTTCTAGGTTTTACAGGCAATTTATCAGACATTCCGTGAATTTTCTAGGTTTTCCAGACAATTCATCAGGTTTTTTAGGATTATCTAGATTTTTCAGACAATTTCGATGGATTTAACAAGGTTTTCCGATGATTTTCTAGGTTTTCTAAGCAATTTCTATCGATTTAACAAGGTTTTCAAACAATTTATCAGTTTTTTCGAGAATTCCATAGGCTTTCCAGGCAATTTCATCGGATTTAACAGGATTTTATTAGGCTTTCCGAGGATTTTCTGGATTTTTCAGACAATTTCAACGGATTTAACATGATTTTACTATGTTTTCCTTTCCTTCCTAGGGTTTCCCAGCAATTTATCAGGTTTTCCGTGAATTTTATAGGTTTTCCAAGCAATTTCTACCGATTTAATAAGGTTTTCAAACAATTTATTAAGTTTTTGCAGAACTTTCTAGGTTTTTCAATCAATTTCAACGAATTTACCGGAATTTTATCAGGCTTTCCGAGGATTTTCTAGGTTTTTCAGGTAATTTCAACGGATTTAACAGGATTTTATCAGGCTTTCCAGGCAATTTATCAAGCTTTTTGTGGATTTTCTAGGTTTTCCAAGCAATTTCTATCGACTTAACAAGGTTTCAAGCAATTTATTAGGTTTTTGGAGAATTCCCAAGGTTTTTCAGGCAATTTCGGTGGATTTAACAAGATTTTCCTGGCAATTTCGATGGATTTAACAAGGTTTTTCGACAATTTATCAGGTTTTTAGAGAAAGTAGAAAATAAGGGACAGGAAAACAAAATGCAGAGACAGAAGAAGATGGAAAACTTTAACAAAAGAGGTCAGGACAGATAAAATATTATAGTCTCAATGATATAAGATATAATCCCTCGGGATTGAACAGCCATGATGATTTTGATGCAAAATAAAAAAGACAACCCTTATGTATATTTATTTTTTTGTTCCCAGTATAAATTATTTTGGTCCAGTATTTCCGCCACATCCAAAACACGTCAAATTCGCAAAAATTTCGAAATTACCAACCAACAACTAATAATATTCTCATTAATCTCATCCAACTGATAATAATTTTTCTGATATTAAAATTAAATAATTGAAAATAAAAATTCTCACATCCAGTATTATAATGTATACACATAAACCGATAAACTCGTGTATCATCCACGATAACAAATTTATAAATATTTTAAAAATAGCTAAGTTTATTTATAAAACTCGTCGGACTACGTCATAATTATTGTTTTTATGATAAATCGTTCAATTATGAACTTAGTCTTTACCTTGATGGAGTTTTTAAATAGGTATAGAGATAGAATCGTTGATTGAAAAATTGAAGGTCAATACAAATTTAAAATTATTTTCCAAGTAATTTTTTAGACTATTCCGCTGTCTAAATATATCTGGGACATACTGTATATATCACCATATATCTCCTTATTACAGGTGTCACATCTCATAATTTTTTAGAAAAAAATTATGCGCCAAAACGCTAGAATAGTAGCGTCTGTCTATGACATCATCAATTCGTAAATACCATTCATAGGAGATCTGTGTCGATAGGTTATCTATGATCTGTGTCCTGTGGTAAAATCGTCAATGTCAAACCATAGACAGATTATATTTCTCTATGAGTCAAACTTTAAACACTTGACATATGAACAAAGCAAAGCCAACAAACAGCAAAGGACATTTAAAACAGATGTTCGGATCATAGATATTTGCGAAAGTACGACGTCACTCTCTTCTGATTGGTGTTGATAAGATGGCGGATGGTTAAATTTTGTGCTTATATTTTTACTAAAATAAATGTAATCACACATGTAAAATAAAAATAAGTGATTCCTTTAGAATCTCTGTATCTTATATAATGATATATCAAATCAATATTTTAGTGATTCTTAGTGACTGTCATCATGCCTATTTCTATTTTCTATTTTATCTAATTACGTTTCAAATGAGTCAGATACAATTGGGGCAGCTTGTACAATACATGGTTAATTTAAATATTTCTTTGATAAAAAAGCAAGCACATCTGTCCCACTGATATAGATAAGTAGATGTATCGAATGTGAAACAACAGACTGCAGAATGTCTCCAAATAAAAGTATAACATTTTAAAAGCTGGATGGAGAAGGGAATTATTTTGAAAGGGAGACAACATTCCCCCCAAGAAGCCAATGCTTGGAAGAGAAGAAGCTACTTCATTTGATAGAAGCTCAAAACAAAGGTAGATATAAGAAGCTGATAAAGACGATCTATTTCCAAAAATTTCTAGAATAATTAACTGGAAAGAAGAAGGAAGAGGCACTGAGATGGTTTCTGTTTCTTTCAGGGATTGTATATTTGCACTCATAGGCGTGCCTACAGGGGGGCAGGGTGGTCCATGGCCCACCCTAATCAGTACATCCCAATTCTGATAAAGCGCCAATTCCCACCAATAGCAAAATCTATGCTTGTACCCTATTGCGAGATATTGAAGGATGGCAATATGCAAAAGCAATGTTTCGGCGGTCAAGACTCTTTGTTTTTTTATCAAAATATTTCGACTTGATATTTGGCCACCCCTAATAAAAAAGTTTGCGCACGCCTACGTTTGCATGTCTCTCATTCATAAGGACAGTTAATAGGCTAAAAGGGCTTAGGTTCTTTTAAAAATTAAAATTTTATAATAAATAATGGAAATTCCGAAAAAAATGTTTCTATTTTTTATTTTTTCGGTTCCGTACTTTGGCAAATTAGTAGAAAAAAAATGATTATTATTTTTAAACATACGAATGTCGTCAGAATTCGAATTGAACATTTTAAAATTTCTACTCAAAGTTTAAGTTTAAACGTATTTTCAAGCATTTTATTTTTACCGATTACGTTCGAGAACAAACTCCATGCAAAATTTTAACACATGTGTTATTATCAAGCAGTTATCTATTCCTCTACAGTAGCGTATCCGGGAATTAATTTTAAAAGGATAACAGGTGATGATTTTTGTTAATTGATATTGCAATTTTTATGGAATTCGTTTCCGCTTGAAACATTTATAAAATATAAATATATCAAAAAAAATTCTATTAATTTCATTTAATTATTAGGACACTCGGTATAGTTAACATCAATACGTTGCTGGAACCAAACACTCTGAAAGCTTGGGAAAAACCCCAAGTATCTTTCAAGCGAAAATCCACGCCATAAAAAAAGTGCGCCCAATTCAATACTGATAAAGGATACAGAAGACAAAGGATTTTCCGAGGGGTGAACCACCCTGCGAAATACTGTCACAAATTTGCGAAATCACGGGAAATCACGCAAAATCGCGCGAAACACGGAAAATCACGCGAAATCTTGCGAAATCACACGAAAATCACTCTACATACAATACGTTGTTAAATTTACGTTAACATCCTATAGCCACTTCCTAGCAAATCTAATAATCAATATTTCCCTCCTTTCTGGTAATGTATTTTCCCATGTACGCCCCTGTTTAAAAGAATCTCACAATTTTACTTGAAAAAACACATTTTTTTGGCCGCCTATGTTACTAGCTGCTCGATCTTTGGAAAAACCACCTACTTTTGGCCGACTTTCAAAAATATTTTCATTAATGCTACTTGTAGGTACACAGAATAATTACTAGAGATGTCTATCTGTACAAACCGTATGCTACATCTTCATAGAAGAGGAAATAACAAGTTAATTTTAATAATCTCGTTTCTCTATAGATCCATTGTAAATTTTAATAAGCGAGAAAATCATCGACATGAATAATGAGACGTATGGGGGGGTATGATTTGATCACCCTATATACTAGTTTTAGTTTAGTACTTTTGGGAGGAAATTCATCGAGTTACAGAAAAAAAAATGCCGTTAAAAATACAGAATCATTCTCCTAATAGTGATCATGACATTCGTAGTTATTTTTAGACACGTTCGATTGACTTTCATAAAAACAAAATCCACATGGTTTCAACACAAGGTAAGCGTTATACGGTCGACTAAAAATAACAACTGAATAACATTTTAAAACATTATTTGAATAGCAATTGTTTTGAAATTTATATAAGGTTGGTTTCCTTGTCAATGTCACAATTATTATTTGATTTTTTTTTTGTTTTGTTAAATTCTCGATAATTGATAGTGCCAATAATAATTATTAACTTGTTTTTTATAATGATTGACGTTAATAAAATATTTTGTACACGTGTGCGGTTTGAATTTTTAAATCTGACATCCAAGGTACAAATCGCTAGGAAAAGGAGGAAAAATAATGAACAAAACTTGTTTAGACGTTCAAAAGTAATCACACTGTATAATATATTTGATTTCTGTTGAGGAATCTCTAGTAAGAATGAATAAAAAATAAATAAATTCACGATACACCCCAAACGAAACCCCTAAACATTCTAAAACCATTTCAATGGTTCAGCCTTGGAGCAAAAATCCAAAAAAAAACCATTCCGAGATTGATTATTAGTAAATTTGATAGCTCGAGTTCATTTGGAAACAATTTTTTTTTAGTATTTTTAGTTAGGTACTTGATCATACAGTTTTTAAAACACTAATTTTTTGTTTTTACAAAACATGAGTCCTCAGATTTCAAGTGAAACTATATAAAAGACAATTAACTGTGGGGAAAAATGAAATTTGAAAATAAGTGAGCGTAAGTGAGCTTAAATGGAAAGCCTAGGAAAACTTTAATGAAAATAATAAACGGAAAAATAGATGAAAACAAACTAGTCTTTTGTAATGGAACTTAGAGCACAAAATATGTAACTACTTACATCATCATTGACAATACACACTTCACACTATCTAATGCTGGTTTCAATAACCCCGTTATCATCTTCAGAGAGACCAAAGTCAGATAGTGTTAGTCTTGGTGTAGCTAAGTAGCTTTTGTATTGCAAAATCATATTAAAACTACAACTAACCAGTAAATAGACCTGTATAAAAAGTATAATGAAAAATAAAGAAATGATCAATTATTTGTTAAGTAAATCTAAAGATAGTGCTAACCACCAATTTGTGTGTGATTTCCATAAAAATAAAAATTTGCACAGACCGAGCCATTAAGTTGTGAAATCATGGTTTACTTTATAGACAATTTATGTTAAGTTGTAAAATTCTAAATATAAATATTTCCTTCTTTCATATCTATTCCTTTGACATATTTCTGTCTGAGTTTCATGTCTTATTCAGTCCTAATATAGACTGGGGACAAAATTAATTTACAGTTTTCCAAATAACTATAATAATGGTAGATAAAATAACAAATTTAATTCCAAACATAAATGACCTTGAAGATAAGACTACTGATGAAATAAATACAATCATTTCTAGTCTTGAGATCAAAAGAATTTTGGTAAACATGTAGAAGTATACAGCACTAAGCTGATCCAAAAATTTTCTTAGCCTTCGGTTTAATTGACAAAATTACATGCCATGTAATATTATGTTGGAAAAAATCTTAAAACCCCATAAAAATATCATCACTGCAGAAGTGAAAAATTATTCCAAAGGCTCAAGTATACTATAGCTTGTATAGAGCACAATAATATTGTAAAATGCCTACATTATATATATGAGAATGTTCAAAAGGTGTGTATAATAAAAAAAATATCCTTTGACATACTTAACAATAAAAAACCATTCAAAACTTGGATCATTAACAAGGCAACCTGATATTATTTGCATATTTTAAATGTTTAAAAATATATCAACTGAATTGTAGTTATCAGTACTTTGGAAATTTCCTCTAAGAAGTAGTTTTACAAGATATGGATAGCAGTGAAGTTATAGATTCTAGAAACACCTCTAACTCATAGCTAGGTGGTCACTTATAAATTCATTTTTCATTTAATAATGCAAAAACTAAATGAGTAGAACAAGAAAAAATGTATGTAATATATTGTTGTAGTTTGAACAATGCCGTCTATTTAAATGACAATGTTTTGTGTTAATATGGATTAGAAATGTCATTGTGATGTCATTAATAAGGCACGTGTTATTAATTATTAATTACATGTTTGTTTTCTTAGAGTTTCCATTGTTTTCAGGCACATTTAATTAAATACTTATGATGTAAATAAATTTCTTAAAATTTTTGTTTACAAACAAAAACAGTCATTAATTTACAAGGTTGGCAGTAATGAGAATCTCCTCAAAATCAGCTGTTACTTGTTATCCTTTGGTCTTAATAAATAAAAATCTTAACTTACCAGCAAGAGTTTTCAGGCCTAGAACCCTTGACCCCCGAAGCCCTTTGTCGCAAAAATGATTGCAGTTTTTGTTTAACTTCCGTACTAGCCACCGCACTTTCCTCATGTTTTTCCTTTTTTCGCAGCACTTCCAGCTGCTCTCTTTGCCTGAGCTCCTTCAACTGGTTCTGTCTTTCCCAAAATTGCTCCAGATGCTGACGCAATTGTTGCTCATGTTGTTCAGCTAAGTGTTGCTGTTCGCGCTGGAACTGTTGTAGCAGGATCTGATGTTGGAGTTGTTGTTGCTTTTTGATCAGCTGAATTTGCTGTTCCAACTCGATTTCAGGCGGGTCACGATGCTTTTCGGCCATATCCTACTTTATTTTCGAGTACATTGCACTTTACACAAATCACACACTATAAAAGAAAACACTGGAAACAAAAATAAAGTTTTACGAGATCACACCGGTCGCGACCAAACTTGAACTAACCCAATAATCTTGTCTTAAACTAATCTTGCTTGCTCTGAAATAAAACTAGGAACTGAATAACACAAATGAAGTGGTTTGCGATGTTGCCTGCTCGTCAAACTCCTTTGCAAGCCGAAGAAAAATAAAAAAATATTTGATAAACTAAATAAAACAGATTAAATTGGAAAAACCAATCATCGAAATTAGTAGTAGTATTACGAGTTCTTCAATTTACGCAGCATTATTTATCAAAAAAAGAGGTCTTGTACCCGAGCGAGCAGTTGGTTCTATTACGGTCACGTATGTTGGCAATATTGTCATCCCATAAGCTTTTCCCAGCGTATCGGCCAGCGGCGTTGCCACGGTTAGTTTTATTTCGTGATAAATGCGGAAATTTTTTTTTATTTTCATATTTATTTTTGGCAAAGACAATGGTCATTAACCTTTCTTTTGCGGTGTATTAGAAAGAATAAGGAAAATAATGATTGCTCCTTTATTAATTTCTTTTTTCTGAGCTGTCAAAAATAACGTTAATATTATTATTTACTTCTGCCCTTTTGTGACACAATATACTAGGTATTTTGTACTCCTCCAATGAGCCATGCTACTTTATTTCAGTTTGTTTATTATTGTATTGCAAATAGATATTACGGTTTAAGAAATTATGCATTGGCAACGTTACAGCCAATTGTTTTATCACCTTTGAAGATTCACTAACCCTATTTTTAAGAATAATGGTGATATTTCTGTAGATGCCAACAATAGATTTTCTATTTTAAACCTTGCTATTCACTAGAAAGTACTCGGTTATTTATAGAAATGTGTTACAATTTAGTTTGTCTCCGTTGACTTAGGGGTTTTTTGTCTTATGAAGATTTTATTTATAGCTTTCAAACCGTACGAAATTTTAAGTAAGCTGCATTTAATTTCTACAAATATTGTTAATATTTGACAGAACAACAATTTAACATAAAAACTAGTCACACAGTGCCAAATCTGGTAAATATGGTGTACGTAAGATGAAAACAAGTCAATTTAAACAATTTTTAATTAATTAAATTTAACAGAAATAAGAGTACAATAAACAATTAGAATCATCATGATATTAATTTTTTTGCCCTAATAAAAATATTTACTGCAATTCATTGGTTATTTTTGTAAGGTAACCTTTATAATTACGTTTTAAGGCATCCAGTTGATTCAGCATGTTTAATAAGTACAAAACCTGGAAATAAATCAATTTATAATACACTAAATCGACTAAATCCTAAGACTATTGCGTTGAAATTGCCTTAACACACAATAAATAAAATAAAAAGTCTGCTCAGGCTGGGAATCGAACCTTCATTTTATCGCTTAAAGTCTGTATGTGCGTGAGGGAAATTTCAAGGTCATAGTTTTGGGACATGCGGATCGGATATTAGGCCAGACGATAGGGGTAACAACTGCAAGTGATTAGCAATATCGATTTCCCAAATTAGAAAAAAAATCCAAAAACTTTTTTTTTCGAAATTCTTCAATATTTCGCGCTGGGAGGAAGGTAGAGGAAAATAAAAAATACCACCGTGAAGGGGGAGTGTTTTGCAACAAAAAAGGTCTCTTGCGTTTCTTTCGTCCGAGCAATGGTTTGTCCGGTACAACAAGCTACAAGCATTGATTTACCCACGATTTTCACATAAACGTGTCCATATCTTTTGAAGGACTCTGTATAACGTGGCAAAACCTTATATCAAAAGCTTCAAAAAAATGTAACCAATCCGAATTCGGTATAATATACAGCGGTTCCCATTTGAAAAATCATATGTTTGGTTTGTAACGGAGTTATGCAGCACTCTGTATAGTTCGATATAATTTTAAAATATGGACCTTCAACACATCTACTATTTTTGTCCATAACATTTTTTGATATCTCTTAAAATAACCCATATACCGAAGTTTGTCGAAAGATTCGTACACCCTGTATAATTTTAGGATATAATTTTTTGCATACCTTTATCCAATAAAAATATGTAAAATGTAATTTATTACCATTTATTTATCATTTACAACCTTAACTCTTACCAAAGATTGTGCAACAGAGTCGCGCGGATGCGGAGCACATACTTAGTTTACCGAATTTTTTCCGGACAAACCATTGATCGGACGAAAAAAACGCGAGAGACCTTTTTTATTGCAAAACACTTCCCCTACAAGTTGGTATTTTTTATTCTTCTCTACCTTCCTCCCAGCGAGAAATATGGAAGAATACTTGTACTTGTACTCACTTTTTTCCTAGTCAAACTTGGAAGTCTCTTAATATAGTTCCGGATAATTCCAGTATGCGCAAAATAAAACTGAATTTCAGCAGGCATGCGCTTCTTCAAAATTTTAGCCCAAGTTGCTAAAAACGCTACGAATTCATACCAAGACTTCTTATCCACAGCCAAACTACAATTAGTCTCAACGAAAAAATTCACAGTGGAAGTCGTCGCCAACCAGTGGTTGAATTTTAAAATCTGCGTCAGACAAACGTAGCTTCTTTCGGCTAACATCGGATTTTGGCATAAAGAAAACAATTTCACGAAAATCTTGTAAATGCTGTCCTGCGATAAGCGAATCAGAAGATGCTGGCTGGTTAAAAGGTGTAAGATGTCCAAGCCCTTTTCCAATTTACTCGTCGAACCGATAAGGGTGTACGTAATGTCCGTTTCTATGGGAGTATTTACGTCCGTGTGATTACGTTTCTGATAAAAAAAATATTACCTGCGGAACCAGTTTAGAGAATCAAATAACAAATACCTGAACTAACAGTAGCACTTTCAAAAGCCCCATGGTCTTAACAGCGGTTTCGTCATTTAAATTTTTCAATCGTCTCAATATATACAAAATATTTTTATAATTTCGACAAAAAACATTCACTACGTCAACGTCAGTTTTCAAATACGTCAATAATTTTTTGCTGTAATCACACGCAAGACCAAAAGTAAATTCTTCCACCACAAAAGTTAACTGTAGTGACATAAATTCGCATAATTGCTTCGATATTTCTGTATCTTCCGGTACACCAGGGTTAGAAATCATAAGACGTTTGAATATTTTCGAAGATTCACAAACAAGCGGTAACATTTTCGCTATTTGTATGTTTAGAGTAGAATGATCCATGCTTTTTATCAATTCAGCAGCTCTATAAAGAAAATTTGGAAAGAAATAGTGTATAAGGAGACATCGTACAATCCAGACTTAATACCGTGAGATTTTTACTATTGGGCGAAGTAGAATTCAATGAGACCTCTGGCGGAAAAAATTGTACCGAGTTTGCATTGTTTTTGTATTATATGCAAGTCAACGTAATTACCGTAAATTCGTACTTTATTTGTTTAATTTTGTGTCAGTGTTTTTCTATTTAACTCAACTGTCATCACATCTTATATAAACAGAGATATTATGGAAGAGGTTATGTTGTTCTATTTTTTGTTTTCATTGCAGATCAAATAGAAAATAATTCGGTATTAGTAGTAGTAGTAAAATATTTTCAATACATAGGTACCTACCTTCCCTGCAACTTTTGTAGATATAATTATATCAAAAATAAAATAAAAACACGAAATCAGACCTAAAACTTTTCACAAATATCAACCATACCTATTACTACAAAAATAAAAATATTAGGAGTCAAAATTTAGTTTAACAACACAAAATACTGAAGCACAATCAAAGAAAAAGCAAAAGTTTCACAAAACACACACTGAAAATAACTAAAACAGCAAAATATAACCACTTGTTTTACTCGTTGCTAAGATGACATTGACATTTCAGAGCGCCATCTATCGAATTCTACTTTTCCCAATAAAAATTACTTACTTAATACCTACAAAGTCATCCAAACAAGAATCCATGACGATTGTTATTAAAACTTTTTGAACCTTGCAATGTTTAATACATTTTTTCAAAACCTCAAGGTCGCTATCGCTTTTTAACCAAAATAGAATTAAAGCTTTCTGTAATGACATTTCTCCTCGTCGTAAAATCCAATAAAGTTGACTAATGTGAGCGGAAAATATATCGTCCAATTCGTAATATCTTTTTGTTAAAAGTATTAATAAATCGTCACCCAAAATAACGTAGTCGTCATTTATACAATCCGGTATTACGAGCGGGTAAATGAAGCAAATTATCTTCAAAAGACTCGGTTTGATTATGAAACGTTGGTAAGAATATACCAGAGATTTTATTGAGTTTAATATTTTAGCCGGTGCCCACATTATTCTGTAAAATATAAACATTTTAAAAAATGGTACATAAAAAAAATATTGTAATGAGACTAGTCACTCCATCTGTTGATAGTGAGCGGAGCTTAGGAGGGTGTAATGTTCAGACACTCACCGCTAGATCGCGCCATGATGTTTCTCGTAAAATATACACAGACTTACTTATTATTTGAACACAATAAATAGCAGATCCTTAAAAATGTCGTCGGTTCTGAATTGACCCATTCGGAAGGATCTGCTGGTAGTTGTATCAACTTTTTATGACAGAAATCCCAGTCGTTGGCTAAAGGAAGTTTGCATAGTATCGTTGAAAATAATATCATGGAATCTTTCCGTAAAGATTCTTTGGTTAAAAACGATATAATAACTTCGGAATTTTTCGACAATATTTGTATGCTGTATTCAACGGAGTTTTGTAGTTCGATTTTTTTTGTAACATCATTTATAGCAATTTTTTTATAAAAGTAGTTGAAAGTTTGTAATAATTTTAATATTACACGTTCTTCGGTGCTCTAAAAACAGTAATTTTGGAAAAAAAATAATTTTTTTCAACTAATAAAACTTACCCTTAACAAAATTTCTACTCCTTCAGTTAATATCCAAATAGAACAAATAGAAAAAGCTTCAGAAACTATCAGATATCTAAAAATAAATATCTAGCAACACCCTGTATATATTTTTTAAAGTGACAACTTACTTTTCAATGACAATTTGTGATATAACAGTAACTTCATAAATAACATCCAATTTTCTAAAAGCATTAATTACGCCTGCCAAATTTTTCAAATGTGATTCAGATAGAAAACCATCAATTATAAATATGTCACATAAAATAGATGTGAAGTCACCTACGTGACTAACGCTAAATGTTTCCAACTTTAAAATTGTAATTAAAGCATCAAAAATTTTGTCTCTTTTCATTTGTAATAATTCTTTTAAATGCTGAAATGTTTTACCCCTAAAAATACCAATATATGTACATGAAAATACAAATAAATTTGTTACAAATATACTTACTTATGTATTAAGCCTTTTAACAAGTGTAACAACCAACCTAAAATGTCTTGTAAATGATCATCTTTGAATATTTGAAGATTAGATAGTATGAACATCAAAGTGTATTTAAGAGGTTTTGAATTCTTGTAAAATAAGTCGTGACATATTAGTTTTTCCAAAAAAACTATATGCAGCCTAAAAAATGATATCAATTTGTTATCAAAACTAGTTGGCCGTTAAATTTTAAATATTTTGATCACCGCTAGAATTAATTAAAATACAAAACTCAAATTCTATTGGGTTTAAAAAACAATAATTACCTTAGTAACTCGTGATTTAATATATTGATATTGATCATCGAATCAAAGGAAAAACATTCAATAACTTCTTGAATTTCACTGGGTTTAAAATTATCTGCACATCTAACAAGCGTTTGCATTTGATCCAACGCACATAATTTAGACATTTTGAGTATTTATTAAGAACACTTACTACTTGCAATAAACTAAACGTCAAACTGACATAAAATGTCAAACGTTTGTTCAAATTAAATGACATTTCTCATTCCAAAGGTAACTAGAGGTTTAATATAGTCCGCAAAAACCTAGTAAGAGGCGACCTTGAAAATGTTGCGCCGAAGACAAGTGGAAGCTAAAAACATTAGCTCGTGGTAGTTACATAATGTTGTTACTTACTGTGGGTATTTAAAGGGTAGCGCATTTTCACACATGAATTTTGTTCATAGGCGTAGAAGTGGGGAAATAAAATACTGACCACCTTCTGTCATTCTGATGATGATATTTATATCGAAACAATTGTCAATTTACTTGCAATTTACAGATTTTTACAAATATATTGTGGAGTCATTTAAAAACAGTTAGTTTCATTTAAAACCATTTAATTGTTTCTCTTTATTTTAGGTTTTTCACATAGACAATCACCACTCATATCACCTGAAATGAAAAGTAACAATGGTAGAGATGTAACGCTTATATTTTTTGTGCTTCATAACTTTGTTCGCTCAAGTTATATGATAGAAAAAAATGTTATTCAATGAAACACAACCATAATTCAAATGTATTTGCATTTTTGGTAAACGGAAAAAAAGAAAAAAATTATCCGTGAAGAATTATTGAGAGCACTACTGCAATAAACAACGTCAAACATTTGTTTAAATTAAATGACATTTCTCATTCCAAAGGTAACTAGAGGTTTAATATTGGTAAAAGTAGAATTCGATAGATGGCGCTCTGAAATGTCAACGTCATCTTAGCAACGAGTAAAGTAAATCAGCTGTATAAGCTCTATGATATTTAAGTGGTTTTATTTTGCTGTTTTAGTTATTTTCAGTGTGTGTTTTGTAAAACTTTTGCTTTTTCTTTGATTGTGGTTTAGTATTTTGTGTTGTTAAACTAAATTTTGACTCCTGATATTTTTATTTTTTGAGTAATAGGTATGGTTGATATTTGTGAAAAGTACAAACATTAGTTTTAGGTTTGATTTCGTGTTTTTATTTGATATTTGATATAATTATATCTACAGGGAAGGTAGGTTTGTATTGAGTAATAATTTAAATCTTTAATACCGACTTATTTTCTCTTTGATCTGCAATGAAAACAAAAAATAGAATAACATAACCTCTTCCATATAATATCTCTGATTATATAAGAATATTACCTCAGAATTGATGACAGTTGAGTTAACACAATTTTAAACTTGTCACTGACACACAATTAAACAAATGAAGTACGAATTCACGGTAATTACGTTGACTTGCATATAATACAAAAACAATGAAAAATGAATTATATTACTCGTTGAGGCAGTTAGTCCGCAAAAACCTAGTAAGAGGTGACCTTGAAATTGTTGCGTCGAAGACAAGTGGAAGATAAAAACATTAGCTCGCGGTACATACTGCTGTTACTTACTATGGGTATTTAAAGGGTAGCGCGTTTTCACATACTATGAATTTTGTCAGTAAAAGTTGGGAAATTGTTCATAGCACATCTAACAAGTGTTTTCATTTGATCCAACGGACATAATTTAGAGATTTTGAGTGTTTATTAAGAGCACTTACTACTTGCAATAAACTAAACGTCAAACATGACATAAAATGTCAAACATTTGTTTAATTTAATGACATTTCTCATTCCAAAGGTAACTAGAGGTTTAATATAGTCCGCAAAAACCTAGTGAGGTGACCTTGGAAATGTTGCGTCGAAGATAAGTGGAAGCTAAAAACATTAGCTCGGGGTACATACTGCTGTTACTTACTATGGGTATTTAAAGGGTAGCGCATTTTCACACATGAATTTTGTTAGTAAAAGTTTGGAAATTGTTCATAGGCGTAGAAGTGGGGAAATAAAATACTGGCCACCTTAATTATTTCTCTTTATTTTATGTTTTTCACATACACAATCACCACTCATATCACCTGAAAGGAAAAGTAACAATGGTAGAGATGTAACCCTTATATTTTTTGTGCTTCATAACTTTGTTCGCTTAAATTATATGAAAGAAAAAAAAATGTTATTCAATGAAACACAACCATAATTCGAAAGTATTTGCATGTTTTGGAAAACGGAAAAAAAGAAAAAAATTATCCGTGAAGGTGGGACGAATTTTTTAGATTTTTTCCGTTTTTTTCACATTTTTCCGTTAAAAGATCGAATAGATGGGATGATTTGTACGTGTATGGGATATATACAGCGACTAGAGAAAAGTTGGCTTCATTCGGTGGGATGTATTTTCCGAAATAAAAAATAATAATAAATAAAAATAATTAATATAAAAACGGAAAACGACAGTTTCGAAAAATCAAGCGAAAATATAATCGAAATAAAATAAAGATAAAAAGAGGATCTGCTGTTAGATTCAATAATTGATGAAGGTTATTGTAAAATTGGTAAAAATATCACTTTTTTTCTAAATATTCATAAATCCGGACTCCCCCAGCGAAATTTTTTATATTTTCAGCACATCCTCTTAAAAAAAGTATCGATTCAAAACCATATCGAAAAAATTCAATTACTACAACATAATATGGAAATTAAAACCTCGAAAACACATCCTTTCAACTTCACACAAAAGATCACTGAAGAAAAAAAAATGAACTGTACATATCTAGAGAGCTAAACTGTAGAGTCGATATGTAATGCGGACTTCATTTGTCCACCTAAAAGTAAGAGTATCAAAATATAGATAATCAAAAACAAATTACAATAATAAACGTGGTTCCGATACACTTATACCCCTTCAGCTGCGCCACCGCTGATTTTCTCAAAAAATAAAACCACTCCGGCTAATTTTTGAAAATTGCAGTCGATGTTGCAGCCGTTATATTTTTATATGAACATTTATATAAAATATTTTACATAACTTTATGTCTACCAGTCAGAATAAACTAAACTAAATGTTTAATATTTATAATATCAATGTCTTTGTCGGATATTTAACCTAAAACTAAAGAAATTGTATAAAAAATTACTGACCATACAATTTGATAAGTTCCTAACTGAATATCTGCAGTTGAAACTTATTAATTCCACAAATATGCACACCAAAATTACATTTTTGATAAGTTCTTCAGAAACCAAAGTTATTATTGATAAGTTCCCAATTAAACTGTACCAAGTTTGTTCTTAGGTTTCTTTCTTAATAAGTTCAAACCTCTCTTACACTGGCACTTATATGCTTTTCTCAAGTGTAAAGATAAACCATTTTTATGTAAGTGTAATAATCAAGTGGCTTTTAATAAGTGCTTACAACTTTAGGTGAGCTAATTAATATCTTAACTCGCTGTCATAATATTCAATGAGGAACTGATTACACGAACTTATCAACTGAATACTTAAAAGCTCCTATTAAATTCTCAAGTAACTTTTCTGTTCTAGAACTTAGTAGTATTAAATTTATAATAAGAACTTGATAAGATATTAAAAACTTACTGAATACTCAGAAACTCTTATCTAACTTTGATTAACG
>CAJUYI010004584.1:7033-18060 GCA_910591695.1 Galerucella pusilla
AGCCGTCGTTTGCTGTGATTGGTTAACATATAGTACGAGGGGTGCTGCGTGGGGGATGAACGGGGGTAGTTAGATTTTTTCTATTATTTTTCGTGTACACTGGACGTTAAGGCCTTTCAAACGAGACGTCGTTTGCCGCGATTAGTTGCCGACCGGTTGCAGTCCGGTTGCCGGTGTGAACCCACCTTAGAAGCAAATTTTGACGTTTTCAGACCTTAGATTTTCTTATGGAGATTCCCATGTTAAAATCGCGAAATTGGTCCCGTACTCTTGCAGCCCATTTACTTCCTCGCCTCTTACCGATCCCGTATAGCTTCAGATAAACTTGCCAAACTATACGATGTCAGTTCGGGAAGAGCAGTGGACAATTTATTCAATTTTTCAATCGAAACATTTCAATGATTAGACTTTGCGAATAAATTAATTGTTCAGATTTACGACGGCGCATTTCTAATGGCGGGTCATTTAAACGGTCACCAAACAAAAATAAAATCAGTTTCGCCTCAGGCTATTTTCACCTATTGTTACGCTCATAACATGAATTTGGTTTTAAGTAATGCGTATAGTTCCATTAAGTAGTTCCGTAGGATTCCGTTAAAATATAAAAAATGTTGATAAAAAACAAACAAAATATGAAAAATAGAATAAAAATTATTGAAAATTAAGAGAAAAATAAAAAAAAAACGAACAAAAAATTTTTGGCAAGAGAAACTCTATACCTTCACGTTGATTTCAATATAGTATATGTGTTTGTGGGAGGAACTGACTATCCACTTTTTATTTATTCAAGAGAAATGGCTGGATACAAACGATCTCACACTTTCGAAGAGAATAATATAATTCTAGGGAAAATTGTTTCTACCGAATCATTTCCTGCTTTGAAAGGTGTTTTGTTTTGGAAGGAACTCCGAATTTCGGATTTTAAGAACAAATGCTCATGGATGAGTCTTAAAAATAGATTTATTAGATCCATTTTACCCCACATCCATAATCCAAATTATACCCTATCAGATTCTGAAAAAGAACTGATAGTAAATGGTTATTAAGTGGCTTCCAACTTCTGGAACCAACAAGTACCTTCTAGTTCCAGCTCCCAACAACATGAAGAAGAAGTAATTGTTCGAAGCGATTGAAATACTGAGGCACATTCTTAAGTTAGTATCTTTTTTCTTTAAACTAGGACCCACAATAAAACATAATGTTGTAAATGTTTGTATACTCATCCTATAAAATGGTTGAAATTTGGTAGGATGATTGTTTAATTGCTTTGCAACCACATATATGTACTTAAGATTTATATGATTGTATGGATGCACCCAGTAACGTAGTTTTATTTAGTTTTTGGACAGTAATAAGAGAGTTGCCACGACAGTAACGACCTCGTCGTCATCACTTTCCATTATTGACTATACAAATTTCATTTTTGTTTCCTTGATTAGTATGTGAAGTGAAACGGTTTCGTTTTTTGCAATTCATTGTTTCATGTTTTATGCTTCATACTTCACGTTTCATGTTTCTTGCCGATCCAGATTACCTTTTTCAGGAAAAAATGAGTATTTGAATTCAAGTGTGACCATTACTGACATACTCAATGCAAATGATGTCGAAGTTCAGCCTGCGTCGTCTGTATCTTCTGTCGAAGTTCAGCTTGCGCCGTCTGAATCTTACTCGCCTAAACCATCAACTTCTGCAGGAGAATACATTTCTGCTGCTTGTGGTAATAATTTTATTACACCTGTTGTTTGTTTACAACAATTCAAGAAGCGTAAACGAAGAGTTGCAAGTAATTTGCAAGATGAAGAAGGCGGACCAATTGCTCCTAGCTGTGGTCAATTCAGTAGTAATATAAACATAAACGAAATACAAAACAATTCGCCAACTTATAAAAACATGATATGGAGAAAAAACAATCTTCAACTTCATGTAAACGAAGTTGTGTTTCGTGGTAGAAAAGAAATACCAGCCGAATTCAAGGAGCTAAAATCACCATACGATTGCTTTCGCACTTTGTAACAGATGACCTCCTTGAGTTTCTAGCTGAACAGATGAATCTATATGCACGAGAAGGAAATATTGAAACTCGATTTACCACCAATGCTGTGGAGCTTCGTTTGTTCATACTGGGGAAAACATTCGTTCGAGGCAGTTAGACAAGTAATGACTCGCAGACGATTTGAGGACATTCGAAAATTTTTACATTACAACAATGTAGGAGCGGTAGCAAAAGGAGCTCCTGGCCATGACAATCTATACAAAATACGACCATTGGTGACCCATTTCAACGAGCGCTTTGGGTCTGTTCTAATGCGCCAACGTCTTGCTGTTGATGAGCAGATGTGTGGTACTAAAATGGGAGGTAACCCGACTCGTCAATATATGCCGAAGAAACCACACAAATGGGGAACCAAACTATTTGCACTTTGTGATGATACTGGATTTTCGTATGCATTTGAAATTTATTCCGGCGATGATGATAATGTAATTCTTGAAAATACACCAGATCTTGGAGCTTCTTCAAATTTCGTTGTACGTTTATCTAAAAAAATTCCTGACAACGTCAATCATATTGTATATTTTGACAATTTTTATACGTCGTTGGGTTTATTGACGTACCTAAGAAGCCGTGGCCTTTATAGTGTGGGCACAGTACGTGAAAACCGAGTACCAAATATGTCGACCGATGTAATGCTGACACAACAGAAAGTTGAGCGTGGTTATTCCGAGGAATATGTTGGAACTGCGTATGGCATTGATATTAGCAATGTATTATGGCGTGACACAAAAACTGTTCGTTTATTATCCACTTATGTTGGCATCAAACCATTTAGGTCTCAAAAAATAGACCAGCATCCTCAGAAAGCTAAGCGATGGGATCAGAAAAACCAAGCAACAGAAAGAGATTGATTGTCCATTCATCATAAGTGAATATAACCATCACATGGGTGGAGTCGACGTTATGGATGGACTTCTCGGGCGATACCACATTCGAATGAAGACCAGAAAATGGACTAATCGACTTTTTTTCCATATGTTGGATATGGCAATGGTCAAAGCATATGTACTATATCATCGTTTGCAAATAGAACGCACTCAACTGCCAATTTTTTGCACAAAAGTGGCCGAATTGTTATGCTTGGTTGGTGTTGCTCAAGAAAAACGGTCAGTGGGTCTCTACCATCACCTACAATACCAAAACCTAAGAAAGCTTACATTCCAAAAAATGACATACGGTACGATAATGCGATGGTGCGCGTTTCATAATCGATCCGGCAAAAAAACGTGCAAATTTCCAGGATGCAAGTCGGAATCTCAAGCATATTGTACTAAAGGTAATCTGAACCTCTGCAATTCTCTTTCAAAGATGTGCTTTTTGATGTTCCATCAAAGCAAATAATTACATAAATTTTATAATTTCATTCCAGTATTTTTTTATATACAGCAAAATTTTTGTCGTAACTGCTAAAGTCCGCCTTTAGGCGGTTTACCTTTTTTCACCTGCACAAGCTGTAAATTAAAAATAATTAAAATTTTTCATGTTCATTCGTGTTTCTTGTATTTTATTTAACCTAAACTAAAATTACCAGCTTAAACAAAAATTGGGGTATTACAGGGTTAAGGGAAATTGGGGAGTCGTGCGCAAAGGGCAATTGTGCGCATAGCAATTCCTCCTTGAATATTAAGGAATCTAACAAGTGCTGCCACCTAGCAAACCATACATCAAGTACGGCAGATACGCGAAACCGATTCAAATACAATTAGTTTGAGAGCGTTTTTGGTCAAATGCACATGTCGGTGTTTGTTTATAATTTTGCCAGTGCCTTATTTTAAAAGGTAAGCTGTCTATTCATCCTTAATAAATTTTTAGCATGCGGCGTAATAATAAGTAAGGGTTTAGGCATCTTTTAATGTAAAGTAAACTATGATGTACCGATTTTTTGTTTATTTTACGACTAGTTTTTGCATATGACTCACATAGAGTTAAATGAAATTTTTCTTTTATTTACAGATGCCACGAAATTACAAGCGCTAAACAGAAAAGAATCCAGAAAATTTAAAGAGAGCTTTGAGTGAAATTAGAGATGGGAGAAAAATAAGAGAAGTTGGTCAAACTTTCAATATACCAGAGTCAACATTGAGAAAACAAATGAAAAAAGAAAATCCTGGATCCTTGGTCGTAAAGCAGTATTTTCTCCCGAGATTGAGATCTAACTAAAGGAGTACGTGCTTACACTTGCCAAGCTTTTTTACGGTTTAACGCCCCCAGAACTTCGTCGGTTAGCATTTAAATATGCTGAAGAACATGGCATAGGAAATGTTTTCTCATCCGAAAAGCAAATAGCTGGTAAAGACTGATTGTACGGTTTCCTAAAGCGAAATCCCGAAATAAAACTTAGACAGCCAAAAGGCACCAGTATAAATAGAATAGCTTCCTTCAACTCTGAATCAACCAAAAAGTTTTTCGAAAATCTTAAAATTGTAATGGACAAACATAAGTTTGCTCCGAACAGGATTTTTAACATGGACGAAACAGAGGTCACTGTGGTTCAAAAAAAGTGTCCAAAAGTTTATGGACCCAAGGGTGCTAAGAAAGTTGGAGCTGTTATTTCAGCGGTGCGTGAACGAACAATAACAGTAGTATTTGCCGTTAGTGCTGGAGGTAACTATTGTCCACCTATGCTAATATATCCAAGAAAGCGAATGTCCCCAGCCCTGCAAAAAATGGACCAATTGGAGCCCTTTACGCCTGCTCCAAAAATGGATTGATCAATTCGGAGCTGTTTATTGAATGGTTAAAACATTTTGAAAAAAAACGTCAATCCCATTGAAAATAATCCGGTTCTTCTACTACTAGACAACTAGACAACCATTCCAGTCATATATCGTTAGAAGCCTATTTCTGTAGAAGCAAGTTTATTCACATGGTCTCTCTGCCACCTCATACTTCCGACCACCTTCAGCCACTGGACCTTTTAAAAATCAACTTTACAAGGAATATGATCTACAGCTTACCAATAAAAAAATTTCAGAATACGTCTTGGCTGAACTTTTAAATAGAGCATTTTTAAAAGTAGTCACTATGGAGAAAGCTATTTCTGGCTTTAGAACTGCTGGAATATATCCATTAAACCCGGATAAATTCACCGAGGATGATTTTACGCCAGCTAATCAAAGACCGCTGATAGTTGAAGCCACACCAGACGAAGTTACTCCTGAGGTGGAGAATACACCCTCGGATCCACCTTCTACATCCGATTTTGAGAGACCCTCAACGCCCCCTGCTGTGCCGTCTACATCACGCGTATGCCCAGTAAATCAGTATAAAGGAGTTAATTCATCGCAACAAGATTTTTCTACATCAGATAACTCATTTTTCAGTTTTGCTTCGATTCCAAAAAAGAAATCAAACCTTGAAGCCCCTAAGAAAAAGTCTCGGAAACAGTGCTCTGAAATACTAACATCGACACCTATGAAAGAACAGCTAGAAATAGCTAGGGAGAAAAGAAAATTGACAGCCGGCAAGAAGGCTAAGACTTTTAAAAGAAATTTAACAGATAACAAGAAAAAAAAAAAATATTATTAGATAAAAGAAATTGTTAACAAAAAAAAAAGTTGTCAGATACAAGTAGTGAATCTGATGTTAGCAAATCTGTTTGCAATGACCATGACCAAGACGATTCCGATCATTTTGACAATGCTGGACGTAGAGAGGACTCTAATGGAGTATGTGGCATTTGTATAAAGTTTGGCCGTGATAGGGAGCTGTGGTATAGATGCGTCAGCAGTTCCACATGGAGCCATGCAGCATGTAGTAATGCTGATCGAGCTGAAGGCTATTTATGTGATTATTGCGCTGTTTAAAGAAAATATGCTTGATGGACTTTATTAAAAATATGTTTAATAGACTCAGGTATACTTTTATTTTAGTAAGATATCAATAAACATACCATGAAAAGCTCTTGTCTTATCTATTTTTATTAGCAAAAAATATTAATAATGCACACAATTTCCCACCCCCTTCGTACAGTTACCCCGCAGGGTGGGGAATTGTGCGCTTTGCACTTTTTTTGTTTTTTGTTGTGGTACTTGGTTCTACAAATACAAAAAAATATGCTTTGAAATGTTAACTTTGTGGGTTAACATTTCAGATATTAAAAATGAGCAATTTCTCCAAAATTTTGATTTTTGGTGGAATAGTATATATATATATATTTATTACCTAAAAATATTTCATTCAAATATTTAATAAATTATCTCACTTTTATGATTTGTGGTGGAATAAACTAGTAGGCCAAAAATCAATATTATAGAAGTATTTTACCGCGAAATTTGAAATTTTGTACAGTCTTCAAATAAGGATGAGGAAGGTTCCGGCAGGGCTTCTCTCATCGTTTGTCGAGAATACAACAACTGTGCAGTAATCCAAGTAATTATTTCAACTCCAGTTCACACAAAAACTAATAGGCTGCGGTAATTTTTAAATTACCTATCTGGATTACTGCACAGTTTTCTGGAACACAGTTCTGGAGATACCCACAGTTCCTGGGTAGCACAGTTCCTGTGAAGAACAGTTCCCGAAAAAAAAGTTACTTGAAGCACAGTTTCTGGGGAGTCTTACTGTTTCTGGGACACAGGTTCTGATTCAACAAGACATTTTTCTGAATCATAGATTCCTGAGTGGCAAACAAGCCTTTGGGTAACAGTTCCATGTTTAACTAAGAAGTTTCTCAAACACCGATTCTACAGACTATCTATAGTTCCTACATAGACAGTTACAACACCAACATCATCGTCTACTTCAAACAACTATGTTATTGTGCTAAGTTGTTTTTTTTGTTGTATTTGTTACTAACCCATCTTTTTTTTTGTAATTTGAAGACTATAATTATATCCATTTTTTTTACTCTGTTAGTCTTATTCACTATGCAGAAACTTTAAGTTCTTTTTTTTAAACAGATTAAAGGTTAGCTGACCATTAAATTCGATTTTCTTTCTAATTTTCTTTTAGGAAAGAAAATTAGTGTGGCCATGAAATTACTTTTTCTATTTCTTCACTAGTTTTGCTCAAGTAAATTATTTTCTTTATATTAATAAGGTAACAAGGCCCTGCGAACTGGCTAAGGTTACCTCCAAATTTATTGGTTAGTTAGGAAAGAACCTGCATTATTCACTTCAACCTTTTTCTCGTCATTCAACATCATAATTGCATCAGCGAAATTGAGCAACTTTTGTTTCATTGTCACCCAACGTGTTATAACTTCAATCTGTTTATGTCTTCTTAAAAAATTTCATATCTAAAAATTTTTTCTTCCTGCTTTTTGGGGGAATTTACATCAACTTTATAATAACTTCTCTTAACTGTTTGTCTTTTAAATAATATAAAACTGATGTTTCTGTATAGTTAATATCTCTCACTTCCTGAAAATTAATTGTATCGATAAAAGTGTAAAGCTTAAAGATTTCTCGAGGTATAACAGATAATGAAAACAAAATCAAAATGAAAAAGTAACTTCATTTATCAATTCAATGTGCAGTCTCTTCAATCGTTTGGAAATAAAACAAGATGAATCTTCTAAAATTAGCATAATTAAGAGAACTTCACTATCAACTTATGTTCAACCTCTGGCTTTATTAGATATCAATAGTATCGATGAATTAACTGATAAATGTAAAAAGTTGGAAGAATCTTTTGCATACTCACAACAATCTAGTAACTTAAACTTTGGCTCAAGAAAATCCAAAATTTACCTAGAACCTCTACTTATCGATCTAGAAGTTACAATAATTCTAGACAAGTTTCTGCTATATCTTCACATAAAGCTTGCTGGAATTGTGGTGAGCAAAATCATTTCTATCCACAATGTAAATACGCATTCAAAGTGTTTTGTTTTGGATGTGGGAATCCAGGATTTGTAAAATCAAAATGTCCAAAATGTTCAAAAAACGAATATGGCGGTCAAGTACATGCTTTGGTGACACAAGCCGCTCCTCAAAATTCTGGAGGAATCACAAATCCAGAGCAAAACAAGACAAAAAAGCGAACAAATTCAGTTTCAGAAACATCACCATCCACAAGCAATCAATAAATAAAACTAATCCTTTCCAAAACTTTTGCAATAACTCAAATAAAAATAGCTCATCTTTTTTCAATAAACATGATTGGATTACATGGTTAAAGGTAGTAAGATCTTTTTATAAACAAAATCATGCACATAATTGTCAGGATTCTATCAATACAAATTTATCTAATAATTTCTTTGTTGACTCGTTATATCGTAAGGATAATGACAGACCATAATATGTAGATATTATTATTTTTTTCTGTTTCGACTGCTGATGGTACTTACCATGAAGTAAGAGGGTTTGTAGAAACTTACGTCACAGTAGATAAATTATCTCGCATTTTAAAATTATATCTTTCACCTTCAGTTACTCAAACTGTTATCTTGAGAATGGATTTCTTGAAGACATTCAATATTAAAATAGAATGAATAATATACCACAAGGAACATACAGAAGATATTTAGATTTTTCTAAGTTTACTATGAATTTAAATGCTTCATCTTTAAATGTCATCAATACTGTCAAGGAGGTCACAACCTTAACACATAATGAGAAAATTAAACTTGATGTTATTAGCGATAAATTTAAACAAATAAGGACACATATCTTAGAACATTATATCGATACAGGAGATGCTCCTCCATTTAAAATTGAACAGTATCCATTACCTTAAGCTATGGAAGTTCATGTAAATAATGAGATTGATAATTTATTAAAATAAGGGGTCATAGAACCAAGTAAATCACCATATTGTTCTCCTATCTGTTTAACTCATAAACCAGATGGCAGTATAAGATTACTTCTTGACGCCAGATATTTAAGCAAACGTAAACGAAAATACGTTTAAATTAAGTGAGGTTAGAATATTTCTATTTGAAAAGGGTGGTGATACGTTTTACTATAAGAATAGCTATAAACAGTCAGAGTGGAGTCAAGTTCAGTTTATAGCAAGAACAAGACGTTCGGCAGAAAGTAAAAATGCAGCTAATAATATCACTCTAAAACCTGCCTATACCAAGAAAATGGCACTCTCACAAAATAAAATTCGAGATGTAAATACTTTGATTAATAAAAACATTATTCCCAAATATTATAAGAGATTCTATGATTCTCTTAACTGATTGGAAAAATGTAAAATTTTATCTTCCTTGCTTATTTGTTTAAGATTTTTTATGTGCCTTTCACTTACAATTTAGTTTCGTATAATAATAATCTCCAATCCAGTTTAGCTTAGCTTACACTCTTTCTTATTAGTTAATAAATAGTTTTCAAATAAAACAATACCTAAAAGGCAATTATTAAAACTATCTCTTTCCCATTTCCTTTTTGTCCGAATTTTGATTCATAATTTTAGGAGAACAATGACGCATTTGCAGAAGGGTGAAAATAGTGGGGGTAGGGGGTTAATTTCAACCAAAAAAATATCATGAACTTTATTGTGAACCACATAGTAAAAATTTGCCCAATTACCAACTCCATAGTTAAATTAACTTTTCGATTAAGGAGTTTTTATAAAATAACTTTTTATAAAATTACATACCATCGAAGTCGAGAATGATGAAGATTGTTGCAAATAATACTGTACTGAGACTTATGATCTTACATCAGACAATGTAGTGATTGCAATAATTCAGCAATCAAAAGAATAGCATCAACAAAGGCAGTTTCGAGTGAAAGGTTCTTGAATCTATGAAATATTCACCTATTCTGGAGGAGACTGGGAAACAAAGTCAGTCAAATATTTCTTTTCGAAATAATTTACAAATAAATTTGTAAAGCATGGAATTGAATATGAAAGTGAGGCAAAGGACACATTCATTGCTACATCTGGACCCTTATTCTCTAACTCAAGCGAGAGCTCGTGCACGACCATTCATTGGTATGAGTACTCTCTCACTCCTCACTCACATAATTCTTAAAACCGTATTCACGATCTATCGGCGACTCCACTACATTTGGCTCAGCTTTGCCAAATCGAACGGCCAATTTTGACCTACTATCTAGTAGTTTAAATGTACTTCAGGTAATATGAGGGTAAGAGACGAAGAAATATTTTTATATTCTGTTGTTGTCCAAGGTTATTAGTTATTATTGTGGGTGGTTCGAGATTGTGTATATTTCAGTTTTGTTTTTAGTTATTTACTATATTGAAAAAAAAACAATAATGTTGAGTAAAGCACAAAAAACATTGTTAATAGAATTTATGAACAATCATCCAGAATTGCGTGATGGAAAATTTACGCCAAATTTTACCATTAAAGCAGCCCAGCAACTTTGGGAAGAAGTAACTTGCATGTTAAATAGCGCCCCAAATGGACAAATCAAAGATTGGAAGAAAAGGAGGAAAGTAAGTATATTTTGTTTTTTATTATTTCACAATAAGAGGCAATCACGGTTAATTTCGTTTTTTCCTTTCATTGCAGACATGGCAAGAGTTAAAAAAACACCAAAGCATAAAAAGCCGCTATTAATAAACACATTAATATGACGGGAGGAGGCCCATCTTGCTCCCAGAGTCTTGATGAGACGGAAATGGAGGTGCTAGATATGATGAACCCTGTGCAAATAAAGGGTTTAGGAAGTGGAGAAACACCACTTCAGTTTTCATTTAATGACATAAATGAAGTAAGTACTTTTTATGATTCAACAAGCAGTTTTGTTTTAACTAACTCCTGTTCTTATTAGAAAAAAAAATAATATTAATTTACTGTAACCTTCAGCCACTTCCTGGAACTTTATCTAGTCATATAAGTATTTTTCAGTTAAAATTAAACTGTGAAATTCTGGAAATGATAATTTTGGTAGTATACAACATGTAGCCAAATTAAATGTACACCATTGCAAGCCAAAATAAGAATTCATCAGTAACTTTAGTATTCTAAACAAGCAACTTTTTTCTTATCACAATATTATATATTTTTTAAATTGTCCATGGGCTGTGTAACATTTTTAACAGATTTAACAAA
>CAJUYI010004585.1:0-18055 GCA_910591695.1 Galerucella pusilla
TTGCAATGCATGGAATCTGAATTTTAAATCTGTTATCTTTAACCGATTTCAAGTGATTTTTAAGTTTTTAAGTGAACATCATTGACATTAATATGAACGGACAATTAAATATTTCGCCGGTATTCTGTTGGAAGAGGATGAGAATCGGTTAGTACATTTAAGTGGTCCTAAATAATATATTTTTGCGCGATCGATCTTTTTTGTTTATTTACAGCATCGGTTGTCAGGATGTTAGGTTGTGTTTACTGGTTTCTAAGTCTAACACGTCGGTAAGTGATTCACTCACCGTTCAGACGTCGGTGAGTAAATTACTTACCGACATCTTAGCCCTACATACATTGAAGTGGTCCTAAATAATATATTACTTCATTCATTACACGAAGGGAACAAAAAAAAAATAAGATCTATATTTTTTTAATGAACAGAAACAAACAGAACAATATAAAAAGTAATAAATAGCATGAAAACAATTTCACCAAAATGCAAATTATAATTCAAACTGATCGAGAAGTATAAATGTCACTTTTGACATTTCGCTCAATTCGATGAAATTTGAATTATAAGGTTTGTTCCAACCCGTCGAAAAACCGTAACATGACGATCACGCTCATGCGCAGTAATTAAAATGCGTTCCAACCGAGACGTGATGGTTTATCGGACGATCCTACTTGCGTTCCAACCTGCCTTTGGATCGTTTATGTAACGGTTTCGGAACGGTAATTTCGATACACGGCTCTAATTGAATACTGTTTGGGCCTGCGCATTGATACTGTATTGAATTAAACAGCTGTTTTATCTGTCATTTAGCTTGGTTATGTTTCTTGCGTTCCTTCAAGTGTTTGGACCCATTTTTCGATTTTTAATTTTTCTAGCTAATGTTTTTTGTGGCGTTTGGTGCGTTACGGTATATTAATCTTGCTTTAGTCAAGAAAATTCTATGTAAAAATGAGTGACGATGGAATTTGCGATTTTTCAGAATTTGATAGTACAAGCAGTAAAGATGATTTGGAATTAATTCCCAACAAAAGAGTTAAGAATGAAAATTATTCAAGTGAGAACTTAATTTGAAGTGGATACCAACTTAATTAGTTGATAATGTTGTGAATTGGGCTGATACATCTTCTAAAAATATTATTTCACAAAAGAGTTCCATATTATTATTATATTCTAATTAATCCTACTGATCTGATCGTACGAAATGCAATCACAAAACCGTTCCAACCCGGCAGTGATTTTTATAGACATGTAACCGTGTGAAGTTTACGCCTGCGCATATAATCGATCCTAGCAGTTCTGAAACCGTTTCGTAATCGTACAAAACTTGTGGGTTGGAACAAACCTAATGTTTAACTTGATCGAGAAGTATAAATGTCATTTTTGACATTTCTGTCGAACATTGCTGTCGACCGGTAAACAGCTCTTACCGTTCTTGATACTTAATATACTAATAATGGTTTTGAGGTTGGAATTTTCACATTATAAACAGAAGTGAAGTTCAAACCTATAAGGTGAATATCTGTAACAGTTTTGGTTCCAGAATAGAAAATTTCACAAATCTGTAAAGTTTCAAGTTACAGATCCTAATCTTACAGATTCTGTAGCTCATAGTTAAATTCTCAGAATCCCAACATAAATCCAAACTTTGAGGGAGGGTCAAATTGTTAGAAGCTCTTTGTAGTGAATATTCAATTATTTCTGTGAATAAGAACAATTTTTCAGTAATTTGATAAAGCAAAAGTAGACAAATAAACAAATTATCCATTAGAATATATACAACATGTCCCAAATAAAATTCCCAATATAGCCCAAGCAAAATCATCAAAATAGTGAGTTTTTGACAAAAATCTCAGGAGAAAACGGACTGTGCCATCACGTAATATTTAATTATACAATAAGGGATGTAAGTAACATTTACCAGTCGAGAGCTATTTTACGCCCCAGCGATAGCGAGGACTGGCGATAAAGTTAAATAAACACATAAATATTTCATCGTATTTCACAGCATACCCACGTCTTTTTTTTATCTTACGCCAACTACATCTAAACAAAGCTTGCTGAACAATGTTCAAATATTGTCGACATCGAGCGGGTAACTCTCACCCTATCTAAAATGGCACGACATCCCAACACGATGACGCACTTGTGACGTCAAATGGGCTAATGTAAACTCTTCTCTCGGATGATGCCTGACGGGGGATGGATACAATAACGTTAACGGTCCGATCAACGTTGGAAAGTTTCGAGAAGATTGGAATATTCGAAAATGTACAGGGGAGGAAACGGATAATATGGAAATTATGGAGGACTCCGAACTCTAAGGAAAGTCATTGACAGCGTATTTTTGGTGCTTTTAAGGCTTCACACACATTTAAAGAGTGAATCTCGGGGATTTTTTGGAAGAAGAGCTATTTAAGTTTAGGAAAAGCAGAATAAAAGCAGTGACATAGCTACAATGAAATATTTAAATGCAGGGTGTTTCAAAAAAACGTGGCCTCGTTGCTATGATAAGTAGAAAACTGAGGTGGGATACAAGGTCTTAATTCCCATTCACTATTGGTAGTAACATTTTTCAAGTCGTAAAACCGTAAAACTGACTATCTAGTGTCAACCTTCAAGTCATTTTTACTAGTCGTTGCTTCGTTCTAAATACGTCGTAAACACGTAACCACTACCAAAATGGGTAACACATTTGTGGTAACTACAACGTCGTGAAAACGTTGCAGTGACGGACACAAAGACGTAATAATACCGTTTCAACGACGTCATAATAACGTAATAAAGTATGGTTTTAAATGAAACGAACTGTTTTTAAATGACTCCACAATATATTTGTAAAAAAAACTGTTAATTGCAAGTAAATTGACAATTGTTTCGATATAAATATCATCATCAGAATGACAGAAGTTACTTTTGACATGATGTATACAGTTAACGTAATAAAGTAGTAATTCTGACAACATATTTTCTATCCTCCTCGGCGATACGTGGAACAAAATTTTATCTCTTTATTTTTGATAGTTTTGATCTAAACTTCCAAACTATGGTGGCTTGCTCTACATAATCACCATAATATAATATTGGTAATTAATGCAAAGTAAAACACGCGCTCAATTCAGAGGTCCCTAACTTCAAAAACATGAACCGGGCACACGTTACTGATAATATGAATACTTTTAGCTCTTAATTCATCATTCGCCTCCAAAATAATCAGTTTTTCTAAGAAAATGTTAAGCGTAATGCGGTCTAGAAATGTATAAAAGGTTTTTCTTACATTCAGTTTGGTCATAAAAATGATATATCAACAATGTTCTGAACTCAAAAGTAGGCCCAAGTATAATTTCGACAATAATTTTGAATTACACAAGATTGAAAGTAATAATCATTATGGCGTCCAAAAAAATAACGACCCTCAAGTTAAATTCATTTCATGGTTAATTTATTCGGTAATTGTGAGTTTGTTTCTTTTGAATATGTCTCATATAGGTAAAAAAACCAAAAAGTAATTTTTGAAGTAACGAAATAACAAAATACCAATAATCTATGACCAAAAAGTCACAAACCTATCAGTAATAAACTGTTGAAACATTTACGTCATAAACACAAGCATTGGCAACTCAACAGTGAATCAAAATTGGAAACGTTATTATAACCACAGCAATTTTACGTACCTAAGTGAAAATAACTTAGGTATAGGTAATATTTACGCGAAGCTAATGGTGATTATTACCGCCAACATTATACTTATGAGTGAAAATAATGTATAAGTGATTCTAAGAGAAATATTTTCAGTAGTAATACCCCTAGGGTCTTGATAATACCGAGATAATTTTGTCATAGAGAATGCTGAAAGCGTGTTGCTTGATAATAGCCCAAGGCCGCAGGCCGAGGGCTATTATCTTTGAGCAACTCGCTTGAAGGATTCTCTATGACAAAATTTTGAGTATTTATCAAGACCCGAGGAGTATTCGATAAGATAATTTTTTACTTTGTAGATATCAAAAAATTGCTTGAAAATCTGACGCTTAATACTTTTCAATACAAACTTTATTAGTTTTAATAAAAAATTATTCATTTTTATTTAAAACTACAGTTGTGAAAAGTACAATAATTGGTAAATTAATTGAATCGTTAGATGCAATACCAAATCTTTCCGACATTTTTAATCCAGTTGTCAGTTTGAAGTTTAATTAATTTTTAATAAAACATAAACACCAAACTGAATACACCACATGTAGGGTATTATCGCTGTAATACAGCGGTGATTGGATGAAATTTTACACATGACTTGAAATTAAGTAATTTGATTGGTAACTATATTCAGTAAAAAATTATCGGAAAAATAACTTTAATTGTAACTGTTACGTTATAGGTATAGTATATTATTAAACGAGCAATTTATGATAGCCATAATTCACGATGGGTGACGTTTGCGTCACGAGCCGCAGGCGAGGGGCGCAAGTCACCTAAGTGAATTATGGCCATAAATTGCGAGTAGAATACTATACTTTGTCCACGACACTTAATTTATTTATCAATAAATAAAAGCATTGTCTAATTAGACAATGATAAGAGTCAGTAGCGATTTGGCATATTACTAACCTCAAAATGTTGTGGCAGCTACTTTAAATAATTTGACATATATAGAGATGAGCGATACTTTAGAACCTATCAATACAACGTACCGTTATAAATATATTGTTTTAAAATACTTAATATTAGAAAATATCGTTATGAAAAGTATCAATACTAAAAATTACAATATTTTATAGATACGATATATGTCAGAAACAAATTTCCTGAACAAAATACACAGATTTAATAGTTTATTCCATATTGTACCCCCATCTCTAGTCGTGAATTATGAACCATAATACACTACAGTGTATTATGAACCATAATTCACGACAGTTGATATATGGGTACCATTTACCTTTAGTTAGGAGGTAAAATATTGACTTATTATTAGGTGGTCGTGGACAAATACTCTAAGTAAATCTTCCGTATTATTGACTTCATAAATTCACTCTATTGTATGTTCTTACGATAAAAGTATTATTTTCGTAAAAAACACGAAATTATTACCAAAGATAGGTTATCGTTCCTATAAGACTAGAGTATTTATAACTTAAATTGTTAGTTTGGAAGCATGTTAAGCTTTTGAATTGTTTATTTTTCTTCTTATCAGAAGGAAATACTTGTTCTAGAGTATGTTTTAGTATCTTTTTATTTATGATATTGTCTATTAAATTTGGATCGTAATTATTATTAACTGCTATTTGTTTCATTATAATTAGTTCCTTGTGGTAATTGTCAATATTTAATGGAACTGTTAAAAGTCTATGTAGGTATCATACTATTGAAAGCTGCTAATTTATGACTGAATGGGTGGACCGAACTATTATGAATTGTAATGTCTGTATTTATGATGGTTTGTGGAATATAAAAAAATCATTATTTATACTTATTTGAAATTGTAAGGTCTAGAAAGTTTATAGACTTATTTTGTTCAATTTTTACTGTAAATTTGATGATATTGTTATGAATTGAGTTAATAATGAAGTTATCTAGTTGGCTCTAGTAGTACCTACCGGTGACGCAAGCTAAAATGCCGTCTACATATCGGTGCCAGTACACAAATTTTTTACTAAGGGGGTGTTTCAAAATCCTACCGTTTTGTGAATAGCATAAATGTGAGATCTTTATTACCTTTGTGAATGTAGGTAGGGATGAAAGATATGACGAAGAGAAAAAGAGTCAAGAGTCAAGTTTTTTTGCTAACGGAAATCTTGACCTTCCCTAGCAGTTCTATGTGTTTGGTTTGAAAAACCAGCAAATTAATTTTTCTTTTTTAGTAAATTTATTTTGTTATTATGTTTTATGATAAATTATATTGATTATATTTGCTTGATTTCAACGAATTTCCAAGATATTTTTTCTCTTTCAATCACGTTTAAATTTTTGGTTCGGAGCTTATTATTATTCATAGTTGTAGCTTGTCCATATACGTTTAATCCAAGATAACACGTTGCATAGACAAACAATTCTCGGACACTGCCTGTTGTCAAATATTGAATGCAAATATTTCTATTAAGTACATTCATACGTAAAATGAGTTACTGTAGTATATCCTTATTTGTAGGTATTAATATTTTGTTTCTTCCAGGTCAATAACCTTGATAATCCACCAATATTATTTATAAATTTGTTATATACTTCAAATCAAATTAAAATATACACTACACAGTATTTGGTGTGCATCCCAAATGACTCCTAAGTACTTACTATCTTCCGAGATTGCGAAGATTAATGGAAAGTAAGCGTGATAAAAATTCACATTCTGTTACAATTCAGCTTAACTTGATATTATCTCAAATACTTAAAAATCCATTATAGGGTATGTCCATTATTATTTTTTAGATATTAGTGTACTCTAATATGTACCAGTTGTCTCAATAATAATGGCACTCAGTCATATACAAGGAAACGTTTATAGTACTACTTCGGAACAATAGGATTAGCGATAGTATCAAAAACGTATATATTAAACTGCTAAAACTTGTAAGAGATCAGATGTTTTGTACGATACTTCAAAATACAGGTCATGTTTGACAAATACTTTTAAATTTGCCCGGTGGTGAATATGAAAACTAAATAAAGCTTCTCTTTGTTTCAGATTGCGAATCTCTTATAAGAAAAATGTTAGTATTAGAACCGAATAAAAGGTACAGCATTCAACAAATTAAAAAACATCGATGGATGCAGATGGGCGTACCTCCTATACTACCTCATACATTAAATATTCCGAACGCTCAAACTAATGAAAAAATTTTGAGACTAATGCAGAGTTTGGGCATCGACGGCACAAAAACGAGAGAGGTGAGTTCAATACCTCAATACAACCTTAAAAAGTTACAGATTATGTCTTTCTTCATATTTAGACACCTAATAACATTATATATTTTATCTACGACCACCTTTGAAATTAGTCATTCACGAACCAAAAAAAATGTGTGAAATCATACATTATACATACGTTAAAAAGCGTGCGTAAATAAACAACGGTTTTTACATGGGACTTTCATTATAACACCCAAAAGCGTGCGTATATGACCAATGCTTTTTAAATGGGGTTTTCATTTTAACACTCTTTTTTAGCTACGTAAATAGTATCTAGTTGCCTTGAATTTAGTCGTTTGTTGTATAAACTTTTTTGCTGTCAGTAAATTTGACAGAAGTGTTAGACATAGTAAAACATATTTATTATTTAAAAAAAAGACAAATTACCTAATGTTATAATTAGTAATTTAAATAATTGTCCTCATTAGACTGCAGTAAATATGAATTTAAATAATTTGTGCATGTAATATTTGTTTATAGAAAATTAATTTTTATGTTTTTCAACCCCCTCAGTGCTCATTTTTTTATTTTTTTCATTTTTTCTTCATGTGGTCGTAGATAAAGTTTTGTATGACACTTGAGCGTGAAGTACTTTTGCGCACACGTTTAGCTACGCTCGTGCCTTGCATTTTCGAAACTCGTGCGCAAAAGTATAACTTCACGCACTTGTATTAAAAATAACTATTCTTTTATTCAACCGAAAATGTATAATTAATCATCTTTAAAAAATGATGACTGCGATTGCATTACACAGAAATTTGGCGACATAACCAACCGCATTCCCGACTATTTCAACCGCAAAACGGACTACGTAAATCACAATCAATTTTACTTTTTTACGCGTTATTTGAAGTTGTTTTCAAACACGTATCGTCAAATGAATTGACTTCATTGTCACATCAGTTTTTAGTTTTTTGTTATTGAAAATCAATGTGGACACTACAAATGGTATAGAAAATCAAATTCTGATTACAAAATTAGTGAAAGTGTCAGTGTAGAGTTGTCCAAGAAATGAGATGTAAAACGATGGAAATAAATATATAATGGATTGATATGAATCAGATATGGCGAATTCGATTCGAGTGCACAACCTACCCCAGTTCTATTCGCATTTTCTCAGTGCCATGTAAAAGTTGGTCCATCCGGTGGAGTTGCTAGTGATGCAACGGAGGTCCGGCCAACTTACTGACTCCGGCCGGCTCCGGCTGCTATACCGAAGTTACTGACTCCGGCTTAAAATGGCCGGAGGAAGGCAGAAGGTGGGAGTATTAAAAAACTATCAATATTTTAATTATTTTTTTAATATCACATAAAAAAATGGAAAAAAACAGTAAAAAATCTTAATATTCAAAAGAAACTTTCGGTAAGTTATGGTGAATAAATATTAATTTTTGTGCGTTTCTGGGAGTTAATCTATTTCGCCTGTCTTCATAGATGACTTCACAGTATGACTTGACATTATTGACAGTTTTGACAGAATTTCACCTCCGGCCGAAGGCAGTAACTCCGGCTCCGGCTTATTGGCCGAACTTACTGCCTCCGGCAAAATCTTGCCTCCGTTGCATCACTAGGAGTTACCAAGCGTCACTGAAGAAATGTATGCCACTCCAGTGCAGTTCTTAAGCAGACGTTGATTCGACTGGGATTGCTCCTCTAGAACTGTACTAGCAGCACAGTTTAAAAATTTTGGACTGAGTGCTAAAAAGGCGCAAGCCAGCCAGCAAATGGATATAGGAGAATCAGCAAATATCGCTAGCCTGTCGGCTTAAGCTAGCTTCTCGGGGAAAACTCGATTCAGGTGAAATTGCTGAATTTCTGAACTACTAGTTCATGTCTTGGCTCTCAGGCGACATGTTGGATGGAAATCTGCAACCATTGCTGAAAGTTATGCAGCCAAGTGCAACAACAATAAAAAGATGCAAAAACATTTTTATAGAATATAGCCAAGCTAGAAGTCTCCTGCAGTGCTTCATTATATGTTGTTGAAGCAGGAAAAACCAAATATGTGAAAATATACAAGACGTTTCGCTAAAAGCCAATACTTTTGATCTTTTTAAAAACCAAAATTAGAATGAAAGTTCAATTAAAAGGTTTACACCCGCTATAGAAATACCATATTTATCATCTTGATTCTGAGAATAGATTTAGCGCACAGCGCTTATTAGAGAACATTTGCCAACATTCAAGGCAGACCTTCTGAGCAAAGATTGGAAAGCTGTCAAAGGTCACTGTAAGCAAAGCTAATGGACAAGAAAGGTTCATTCTTGAGGCTGATTGGCTGGCTATATAAACAAAGTCGGGCTGGAGAATGTAATCCAGATTCCAAGTACCAGAATACGAGGATGTATTGATATCTAGTTAGCCTAGACCAGTTCCATGCATAAACAAAATATTGCGTTACCATAGCAACGAACAATAACTCATCAGAAAAGTCAGTGTGAAGTTGGACGTCAAAAAAGTAAACCGCAGAGTTACGCAATGAATTAAAAGAAAAAAGATGTGCACCGAAATTGTGAAAATCGAAAAAGGGTTAAGAGGTAAGCAGATTTACGAAGATATGCTTAATACCCTTGGTGATCAATGTCCTTCGTCCTCTCCAAGACCTAAGAAGTTTCGTGTCCAAAAATCTGCTGGAAAAGTTCTTGCTTCAGTTTTTTGGGATTGCCATGAAATAATCATGATTGATTTTCTGGATAAGGGTAGAACAATAACCGGAGATTACTATTCGACATTACTGACCACTCTATGGAAAAAAATTGAGGGGAAAAGACGTGGAAAGCTATCCAAAGGTGTTTTGTTTTTGCAGAACTACGCCCCTGCACATAAATCTCATGTTGCCATGCAAAAAATTCGTGATTTAGGGTTTGAATTACTGGAACACCCCCCTTATTCACCAGATTTGGCTCCGTCCGACTATCTTCTCTTTCCTCAACTGAAAAAAAGTTTGCAGAGCAAGAAGAAATAATTTTTTTGAAAGGTCTAGAGGCGTTGCAGGTTCGCTGTAATCAATGTATCTAATTAAGAGGAGAATATATTGAGCGATAAAATATTTTGACATTGAAATTTTTTTTGCATCTATAATAGGCTAAGAATTTTTCAAAATACATAATATGTAGATCTGAAAAGGTCGCAATGGAATAGGTCGATTAGCCACCTAATAAAATGTAATGTTGAAGTCTGAACAGTCTGCATTTCTGTTATAAAATTCACAAATTATGACTAAAACCAAATTGAATGCTTTTAAAAATGTTCACCGAAAAATTAATTAAACGTTTAATGATGATTTTTTGTTACAGTCACTTAGATTAGGCAGCTACGACCACCATGCCGCCATCTATTATCTCCTCTTAGACAAGTTAAGAAGCCAATTAGTAGGTGGGGAAAATCAAACAGGAGGTCGTGAAGCTCAAAGAAGACGACCATCAAATGTAGCCGAACAAGCGATGAGAAAGATCTGCAGAGCCAGTACCACAGAAGACTGCCGTAGAATACTGCACAATTCTTCCACAGCGCCGACGGCAAGCAACAGCAGAATTTGCACCAAACCATCCAGGATCTGTGATTCACCGCCCACGCACGGTATAGACGCTGCTAAATTATTAGCAGCTACGAATAGTGAGGATGCTTTGAAGATTTTGAATCAAGCTAGTACTAAAACTGTGTTTAGTATGTGTAGTGAGGCGACTAAATTGATGTCTACTTTACAGATGTCTGCTATTCCCTCGCCCTCTGTTGACAATTCCGTTTTTAAAGAATATACCCATCAAGGACATGGACTTCCCTATTTAAATACGGGGAGTTGTCTACCGTCGTTTGACATTCTTGAATCGAAAGGGTCTATTGGAAGGTTTTCAATAAAGTAAGCGTGAGAAAAGTTTTTGTTTTATTTTTTGTAAATAAATAATATTTCGATTATATAAAACATATTAAGACTGACTATTATCAGGAATCACGTAAATTTCAGACAAACAGACAATTTTTAATAAGTTTTATAACCAACTAAGAGTTAGTCCAGTTGTCATTGAACATAAGAATTGTGCACAGCGTGATGAGCATCATAGGCCTATAGCTTCTCCTCTTCTTCTTTTTGTTATATTTCTCCGTTTTATTCGATCTCTTGCAATCCTATTCCAGTCTGCTATTCCTACTGTTTCAAGTCTTCTTTAACAGCATCCATCCATTTCTTCCAAGTTCGTCCCATTTTTTTCTCACCTCCTTCACCTCCAAGAAAGCATTTTCTTCACACAGTCGCCTATTTTAAAAGAATCCCCAGATATAGAGCATTAAGAACCAGTCTCATCGCCTATAAATCGTATATACAGGGTGTAACAATAAGGCAGGTCATAAATCATACCACATATTCTGGGGCTAAAAATAACTCGATCCAACCCAAGTTACCCCAGAAATGTGCATGCGAAAAAAGTTATAACCCTTCGAAGTTACCAAATCAAAATAGATTTTTTCAAATCAAAATAGATTTTTTCAAATATCTCGAAAGTTGTTCGACATATTATAATGAAAGTTGACAAGTGGCTTTCTTATGATGAGAGATAAGATCATCATCTTAAAAAAAAATTGAGAAATTATTGCACCCCGTTAAAAATTTATGGGAGTTGAGTTCCCCTAAACCCCCCAAAATTTTTGTGTACGTTACAATTTAATGCTTAATGTGGCACCATTATTCAAACACATTATTTTTGAAACTTTTTTGCCACTTGGCACTTTTTACAATTATCAGTTTTTATCGAGATACGGCCATTTTTTCATTAGCCTTCGAAAACTGTGTATTATTATTTATTAAACAACCGTTGTTACTAAGGATACAATTAGACATTGGATCAACAATTGTCAATAATACATTTGAAGCTTTCAACTTTTGTGTGTTTAAGAGGAACCAACTTTTCTAATAACAATGAAATACACGTTTTCAGAAATGGCAGATATGCATTTACTTTTGGGTAAGTTTCGTCATGTTGAATTAAGATTTAAGATACTTATCGATAATTTTGATAACACAGGTGAATGCCGGGGAAATAGCGCAGCAGCTGCAAGGTTTTATGCGGAAAAATATCCCAATCGAAATACACCAGGTCGTCGATTATTTCTCTCCATTGATCGTCGTTTACGGGGAACAGGTACATTACGACCACAATTTGCTGGTAATAGTAGTCGTCCGAAAGTGGATGCAGACGATGAGGAGATTTTGGATGCAATTGAAGAAACCCCTCAAAGTAGTACAAAGAGTAGTAGCTGCGCAATTAGATCTGTCTCACATGATGGTTTGGAGAAGAATAAAGGAACAGCAGCTTCATCCTTATTTAACAACCGTTCAAGAGTTGCTAGATGAAGATTATCCTAAAAGAATGGGATTTTGCGATTGGTTGTTGACGGAAAACACTCGTAATGCCAACTTCATTAACCATATTTTATTCACTGACGAAGCAACCTTCAACAGAAATGGCATTACGAATCACCATAACTAAAAACGAAAAAAAATCACTCATCACCAAAGAATGTTCAAAGTCAATGTTTCGCTAGGAATTGTGGACAACAATCTAATAGAGCCAGTATTTCTTCCAAAAAAATTAAACGGCGAAAATTATTTGCAATTTTTACAAAACGAATTACCAGAGTACTTGGAAGGGGTAAATCTCAGAATAAGGCAAAATCTGTGGTACTTACATGATGGTGCTCCAGCACATTACACTAACGAAGTTAGGCAACATCTTTGCGAGCAATATCCTGGACGCTGGATTGGAAGGGGTCCTGATGCACCTTTTGCTTGGTCACCCAGAGGTCCAGATCTGAACCCTATCGACTTTAGCGTCTGTGGTTGCATGAAGAACGATGTGTATGCTGTAGAAATTATGAGCGAACAACAACTGAGGAATAGAATCCTTGAGGCTGCAATTAGATATCGTCAGAAGCCATTGATTTTCCAGAATATTCGGTTTTCGTTAGTAAAACGGTGCCGATTGTGTATTCAAGAAAATGGGGGCCATTTCGAACATCTAATGAAAACTACACATTTGTAAATAAATAAGATTCAATCAAAAATTTGGGACCCTCGAAAAAATTCATTTTAATTCACTTTCATTTTTGTTACTCGAAATTTTTGAAGCATAATGAAAAAGTGCCAGGGGGCAAAAAAGTTTCAAAAATAATGTGTTTGAATAATGGTGCCACAATAAGCATCAAATTGTAACGTACACAAAAATTTTGGGAGGTTTAGGGGATCTCAACTCCCATAAATTTTTAACGGGGTGCAATAATTTCTCAATTTTTTTTAAGATGATGCTCTTATCATAAGAAAGCCACTTGCCAACTTTCATTTTAATATGTCGAACAACTTTCGAGATATTTGAAAAAATCTATTTTCATTTGGTAACTTCGAAGGGTTATAACTTTTTTCGCATGCACATTTGTACTAGGGTAACTTGGGTTGGATCGAGTTATTCTTAGCCCCAGAATATGTGGTATGATTTATGACCTGCCTTTTTGTTACACCCTGTATAGGTACATGCGGATCAACTGGCATTAAAGTAGTTAAACTTCATGATGAGATCATGTTGGAAGGTGATTAAAATTTGCTAGTTTCATTATGGCATGGAAGTATCCCTGACGCGACGAGGATGTTGGAACTCGCCAATACAGCTGAATATTTATTATTTGAGCAGCTTCTTAAACTCAAAATTCAGTAGATATAATTAAAGGTTAGTTGGGTATAGATATTAATTCTCATTCCACTCGCTTCGGAGGAGCTTTTTTCTTCTTTCCTTTTTGTTACTACGGGAGCTGATCCCATTTACAAAACCTTCTTGAATGGGAAAATATACAGCAATAATTAAGTCATGGATATTATTAACTTTATCCTTTACTTTCAGTTACAAAAGTGCAGAAATTCAAACCCAATACTCCAGTTCGACGGATGAAGGCGTAGAGACCGATCTCGAAGACCATGTACCTCGGTTAAGTTACACTTCATCGAATTCTTCAAGCGGCGTCATGACCAATTTCAATACATCGAAGAGTCTCAGCCAAAATTTAAGCTGTGATAGTAATTTTGAAAGTTTAGAGTATCCTTTGTCCGAATCAAGTGAACTAGCTAGTAGTCTACCCAGCTGTACGTCAACTGAAAAGAAGCCCGAACCTGTACTGACATCAGCCAATGCTCTATCGGCACATTATTCTTTAAATACGAGGTCGGTTTTTCATAAGCATAATCCCATATCGCACATGTCCAGCTTTAAATCGACTAGAGGAATTACTAGATCTCCTGTAGACTTCAGAGAAGGCAGAAGAGCTAGTGATGGGCTTGTTGCTCAGCAGGTGGCGGATAGTAGCAAAGTGGTAGCGTTCAATTCACAAAAGTTCACTGAGAAACGTAAAGCCAAAGGTAAGGAGATACATTGATTTTAAAGATCACTTGATCTTCTATTATGTTTAGCATGTCAACGACTGCAGGTTTTTCATCACTAGCCAACATACTGAGAGTAGCGAATAATTTTAATTTAAAGACTGATTTAAACTGTCAGATTCGTTATACTCAGTTTAAGCAGTTTAAGCGAATTCTTGATATATTAAGCGTCTAATTTCTATCGTTTTGGTAATCATAATCTCCCTACTTAATTTTATATTTGGTAATATAAGTTTGACCAATTATCAATATTAGTACCCATGTAATGAGGTTGTAAAGTTCATTTGAGTTTTCAATAAGTGAATAGAGCATATATTTAAATGTTACTTCTTCACCAGCAAATATTTCTTCCATTTCAGGTGTGTTGGATATGCACATAGTTCAACGCGAGAGTCAAAGACTGCAATCCCAGTACCCAGTGCCGGTAAGGGAAGGATCCGAAGAAGTAACTTCAAGGCAAAATCAGTACCTTCAGCCCAGACCTAATAAGCGAATAAGTTTACCTGACAACTTCAATTACACAAGTCCTGGAGTGGAAACTGTTCAACTTCAAACCGCTATGCAGCATAGGTGAACATATTTTCTTGTTTTTAGAGTTTGTGTGTGTGTGTATGTAATAATATTCATTGTAGTTTCTTTATTAAGATTAAATTGAAACTTTGCACACTGGACAGCACCAAAGTTTAATAAGTTTGTTACAATTTTTGCACCAGCGTGGTTCAAACAGAACTGGCTGGTATCTCAATTGCCACAAAAGAACTAACTAGAAAGGGAATTTCTGGCAAAAACATAACAATTTGCACTGACAGTAGACAAGCCCTATTAGCCTTGAACAGACAACGTGTTATATCGGGGCTAGTACTAGAGTGTCACTAAGATTTAGCTAACGCCTCGGCAGATAACAATATTATCCTGAGGTGGGTTAAAGGGCACGACAGGAGTAAAGGTAATCGCATTGCCGATTCTTTAGCCAGGGAAGCGGCCGGACTTTGACAATTGCGGAACTAGCCAAACGTTACACCCATGCTCAATCCATTGAGAGATTGGATGAAACCCAAACGATGTAGTCTTGTCAGGATCACCCTGGGCGACCCTGGGAAGCTGGCGTCGAATAAATATTTGGCGATGACCAGGAAAAACCTACGTTTAACAATAGGATTTCTGACTGGCCACTGTCAACTAAGGGAACACCTCCATACCATGGGGCTAGTGGACACACCTCTATGCAGGATGTGTGAACAGGAAGATGCAACTGTCAGGCATGTCGTATGCGAGTGTCCCGAGATATCGAAAATAAGAGAGTGTGTGTTCGGTGAGTCTTGGCCTACACCTGCCGATATAAAGGAGATGTCTCCTAGTGACCTGTCCACCTTCCTGGGAAGGACAGGATGGACGATGACCTAGGAGGACAACTCCTCGGGGGAATGTACAATGGGTCACATGTGGCCTAAGTGCTGTGAGACTACACTCACTCTTCCTACTTTACAGATACAGAGATACAATTTTGTAACCAGGATCAACGATTAATTCACTAAATTCCATACATTACAAAAAATTATATTGGTATACATAAATAGGTACTTATTAATCGAAATATATTTTTTTTCAGATTACTTCAACAAAAAAGACAAATTCTACAAAAACAATGCGCTCTATCTCACCAAACCCCACCAGTACCCACTTTAGACACTATTCATTCGCTATCCAGGCGACAAATGTTAAGACAAGCAAGCTACAAAATTGCCCAACAGCAGCCAGTCTTACCGCCCTTACCTTTGTCAGAAAGCGAAAGCAAGGATTTGATGGCTTTCCAAGCCCTAGTAGAAAATTCGGGAGAAAGCTGGAGCGTTCCTAATAATTGTCAAATGTCCGAACCAGTGTCACTGCCGACGCCATCTTGGCAAGCCACGAGTGCTACTTGGAATCAGGTACCTCAGCGTTTGTAGTGAGCAGTGTTTATTTTTTAAAACAAAGTTAGTAGATAGAGATACCTACACTGAAAAAAGGTGATTGAGCACAATTTTAAGAATTTTTTTCTTAATTGCATGTTAGCGAATAGCATACATCTCTATCTTTTAACTAAGCGATATATTTTAGTGCTTAGTTTTATAGGCATTACGGGAGCTTTTTTTATTAGAATACTACAAGTGTTTTCCTTTCTTCTGTCTTATATACTTTTCCACACTTCCACACTAGTGTGTAAATAGAATACCACGAAATAAAAAAAACAACAGATAGTGAGTTGGAAAGTTTAAAAGAGTGTGCAAATTAAAAAGCAAAAACAATAAATTTCAAATAATGAAACATGTTTTAATGCTTGTCATTTGAATAAGTTGGATCCATCACTGCAGCTGGGCTGCTACTTATAACAGACAAGTTATTATAGCTCCAGTTCAGATTTCTTTTGATCTGTTTTTGGCCACCAAAATAAAGATTCATGGGTCTCACCACAGTACAACTAGCTTAAGATCCATGGTTTTAGTTCCCATGTGTTTCCTAACACCCATTTGGCAGCCCTTTTCCCATTAAGTAGTTATAAGTTCCACTTATTTTGAGACAATTTCCATAATGCTATGACATAAGAAAGATTTAAATTTGTTTAAATAAATTCATAACGATTATCAGTTTGTTTAATTTTGTCATATCATCACCATATCTACAAATGTGATACAATTTTCTAATTTTAAATAATTTTCAAAACAGTTTATTAAAAAAAATTCGTTTATTTTTTCTAAGCTTTTCAACAAATATACGTATTCTATATAATATACAAGCTCTATTAAAATCACATCTTCACATTTTTCGTAAAAACCGAAAAAAAGTATTAAAACTAGTCTTGTATAGTTTGTTCTTTATATTAAAAATTATGTTATTTTATTTATTTTCGCAGTTACTAGTGTTACGCCAGCAATTGTATAATTTGTTTACTTTAATAAATAATTCACTTAGAGATTTTTGCATTTTATTTGTGTTTTTTTTTGCATGTTGATACCCATTTTTAATGCATTTTATACGCCTTTTAAGGGCCAACGCTTGATCGTAAATGTATATAAGCAACTTCTAATCCACTTAGCCAGCCTTCCTACTTGTAGCTGTGAAAACATGCCCTGATATAACAACAGAGGAATCTTAAGGATTTGAATTTTTTGTTTGTGAAGAGTTTCCTGCATAGTGTGAGCAGTTTCGCTGTACCAACGTTTCAGGCATATTTTTTCATTAAGAGCTTTCCATGCATCTATCTGTCTTGCGATCTCTACCCAGTAATATTTAAGTTGCTTTATTGCCATCAATACCCTAGTGACCTGGTACCACGTCAGCTTGACGTTAATCCGTCAATCCTCAGTTCTTACATGCAATCCCATTATCTACCAGTCCAGATTGTCTAGTTGCCAGACATGAAATGGATCTGCTTGTCCTCGACAGCTATCCTGCTCTTTTCTCTCGCTCATTTCAAGACGCTCTATCTGTTCCATATTCTATATCTATTCAGACTTATTGATGTATCATGTTTGCCACTGTCTAAAAACTATAAATAGATAATAAAGATAAAGGCAACAAGCCATAGGCCGCTGTATAAGTGGAAATTACCGTCTGAATTCATATGAGAGAGGAAGAAATAGACGATCGCAGGTTTTTCTCTGAGAAGGAACTCTCACTTTTTTCAATAAATCAAGTATAACAAAAATCGAAAATAGGTCAAGTCATTAGTGTACGGAAGTCTGAGTCAACCTCTTTATTCAG
>CAJUYI010004586.1:0-18055 GCA_910591695.1 Galerucella pusilla
AAAAGCTTTTTCGCAATCTGTATAGCAGTGAATTATCAACTAAGTTATTACAATATAATTTGCTTGAAAAAAAGGCTTTTACTATTATCCTTTTTCATGGATTTGTAGAAAACTTGTTGAAAACTCTCGCTTTAATCCAGTTCTAATTTTCCTTGAAACATTTACACTCAACCCAGTGGGAAAGCACTTGAACTGGGAAAAGCATGCAATTGTTGCAGAAAAACAAAATATTTCTTCAATATTCTTTATACCTGCTAAATCTTTTTTCATCCATATATTATACAACAAAATCCAGCAAAAATATTTAATAGCGATTGATTTTTTTGCTTCCAGAATGGGGACAACTGTCCCCCTCTGCTCCTCGCTGGGTACGCCCGTGCCTGTTACTATCAATCCACCACTGGTTGGGATTTTTCCAAAGTAAATAACTAGAAGTAACATTTTACGCAGTGACATACCGCTGCGGTTTGTCCTGTCAGTCAAAGGAACATTTCAAAACCACGAACTTGGGTACAAGAAGCTCTTTCCCATGCATATTTTTTTTTATATAATGAATTGAAGACGTGACGTTACCAACAGGTGCTTTTATACGGTGCACGTAAAATGATATTTTATTTTCATTAACCAGAATAAAAATGAGTTCAAGTTTGAAGATATAAAAATAAAAATGCAGTTGAAACATCTCAATTACATCTCGTGGTATTTTGCAAAACCCAATGGGTTCCTCAGCTGGATATAACCAGATCAAGTTTTCTTGTACATATTATATCAAAATGCCTCCTAAAGAGTTTTTTATTGGCTCAAAATGTATCACAATATGTTCATGTCACTCCTCAATATTTGATTATAATTTTTTACCGTGATTTTTACTGTGATAACCACGAAACACCTAAAATTTCATATAAACCGATTTCAAATTACTTACCTCTACAACATGACCCTTCATTGAGGATGGGTTGATGACAAAGATGACAAGGTCGGGGTTTCTTGAAGATTTTACATCGAAAGGCATGACTGGGGCCTTGTGAAAGACTGCCACCACCTTCTTCACTCTGTAAATAATAATAATATTTAATTTAAAAAATGAAAATAGCAGACAATATTCATGATTTAAATTTTTTTTAAATGGGACATCGTGTATATAGTTTTCGAGTGAAAGGACGTTCTGTATTTGTTTATTTTCCGATAAGTAGATTGTATAGAAGGAAGCCGACAAAGTTTTATGACCAATTATGTTTTTGTCTCGTTATATTTAATAGCAATTATGGGTTCAATTACTTTTGTTTGTTTACTACTTCTATAAATAAACATAATAATATGTACATGCATTTAAATTTACTATCTTAATAGCAGTGGCTGCTCGTGGAAGTTATAGTTGGAAGGGAATCACCCTGAATATCCTTTTGTTACTGTCTAGATTATTTGAAAAAATATTTGATATATGTGTGTGTGTGGGGGGGGGGAAGCTGGCTTGGAAATAAATACTTCAGCCACAGATTTTTTTTCATTTCTTTTTTTTTCTGAATATATATTTATTTTTAATTATTATTTTTATTTTTTTTATTTGATATATTTAATACTGGATTGACTTTATATCCTCAATGTATCTAAACTTTACGTGTAAAATTAAAACTACGACGAGGCTTGTGTATGAGAAAGTTCATTTCGAAAAATTTATGTATGTAATTCCAGACCCATCGTGTTAACCCATCAAGTAAAGAAAATTCATTCTGACACTTATGGTTACATCGACTAACTTAATTGCTGGTATTTCTGTATTTTATTACAGTTGTAAACGATTTGTTTTCGGTTTAATGATTCCGAAGTAAAAATATGGATCGTCACAATAATAATAAAAATACGGAAGAAATTTTGAAAAAATTAATTGAAAACAAAACGAAAATGGCGTGTTGGAAATTTGTTGTGACGTTTTTATAATCAACTTTTTTTTTTGTCGGCTAAAAACTTCTGAAGCTGGTGTTTATACGGGGGTAAGATGAAAAGTACTAAAATATTTCCTAAGATATTAAAGACGTCTATAACTTACTGTATTTAAAGATAAAAAACTAATAAATAACTTTTTTATGATCCCATTTATAAAAGTGGACAATCAAATTTTAATGCCTATTTTACGTTTATTCCAAATTGCTCTATAATGATACGAAATACACTCGGTATATAAATCCTTGATCTACATGCAACCGATATTAGGAAACTCTATAATGTTAATTGGGGCGCATTCCAAGAAACCTTAAACACATCTATCCGCAGTTTAATTTGATAATTAAAGGAATGTTCAAAGAAGATCTTAGATAGCACATGTATTTATGTATCAAATATATCGTCATCCATTACTTGATGTCAACAAGCTCTGTTCAATTTGTTAATGATGTATTTAATATACAAGGAAATAAGATATCATCAGATAAATATTTTTTCTTTTACACGCGAAATTTTAATCTAAATTATTTAGTTGAACGTTCATTTAAAAAGCTCTTTATACATCTCGTTATAGTTTTAACAGCCCTTGTGAAAAGCTGTTCGCTTTTAATCAACCCTTCGCAAACTACAAAGCATATACGTAAGCCCTTTTCTACTTAAAGCCATCCCTTATCATTATACTTTAAATATTATATCCAGTCTACAACGCATTAGTATGATATTGAAGTTGTGAAAGTTTATCTACTTGATAGAAGACTCAAACTAATTTTATTTTGAATAAGTATCTCTGAAAATTTTAATTTCGTTTTATAGTAAAATTGGTCTACTATCACCAAAGATTTTTAGGTTATTTAACAATATTTCTGTGGTGAAATATTTTAGTCAAAAAAAGTCTCGTTGAGAGGTGATTCTTTTGGAGTCTTTTATGAATTTCTTGTCTCTTTTTTTTCATGTTATGTATTATTATTATTGAATTTAACGGAAAGTTTAGCTTATATGAATAAGGGGAAGTAGGATGAGAAAAACTTTTACATTTAAAAGATTAACTATCAAAACTGTGTGCCTACTTCCTTCGTTAACGAACTTTGTGTGTAAAATATTCAAATACAACTTTCTCTTTGCGTCAAAGGATCTCGTAGGACGATTTAAGGAAAATTTCCCATTCAAACAGACTTTACAAGATGTTTTCCAAGGTTTCATTTATTGAAACTTCCATTTCTAATCGATGGATACTTTTTTTTAAAGTAGGGATACGATTTCTCTTTGAAAACATAACCACGAAGATCCACAGCAACTGCTTGTTTTTAGAAAATGCACTACATGGATAAAAATGATATTCATACCTTTCGATTTCAATCAAATCACGAAAAATATGTTTTTATATCGCAATCACGAAACTTTGATCGCATATCCCACGATGTATTTTCACGAAATCTATCGATATTATTTACCGTAGAATATTATTATTCTATAGCAAATTAGACTAAAGATTTTACATCGGATCCTACAATTATTTGGGTAGCCTACTTTTAATTATAGCTTTTAAACAGGCCTTTTAGGCCCATAGCTTTGTAATTCCTCTCCATACTTTTCTATCTTTGACCTTTTCTCTCCATCGGTTCACATTCTTTTCTTTCAGGTCTTCTAGTACAACTTCCCTCCATCTTTTCCTTGGTTTGCCTCTTTTCTTCTTGACTTCCGGAACTCTCCATGCTATATGTTTCACTGCTCTTCCTCCTTCCATCCTTTCTATGTGCCCTAACCACTGAAGTCTTCTTGATGTAATAGTTGCATCTATTTTGGGTTCACGATAAATGTTATATTCAATTCTTCGTAAGTCCTTCTCGTATACACCCCTTCTACTTTTTTTCCTTCCAGAATTCTTCTTAACATTTTCTTTTCCCATCTAATTACACTTTCTCTTTGTTTTTTGTTCAAAACCCAAGTCTCACAAATATACAATATCGTAGGCTTCAATATAGTACTGTACAATCTTAGTTTTGATTTCCTTGACAGATGCTTTGACCGGACTAGGTGATTTATTGCTCCTGCACTTTTGTTAGCTTTCATGATTATATTTTTAATTTGCTTTTCTTCACTACAATCACTATTTAACAGGGTTCCTAGATATATAAACTCTTCCACATATTCAAATTCGATGATTGCCTTTTGGACTTCCACTCTAAATTTGTCATTTGTTGTCTGGTTTCCGAGTATCATCAGCTTACTTTTCAGTTCGTTTATAGTAAGTCCCATTTTGGCGGCCGCTTCTATTAAATTCTTTGTTATTTCACCCAAATCCTTCTCTGTTCTTGAAATTATGGCCATATCGTCCGCATAACAAATAACTGATGGCTTTGATAGTAAATGTGTCCCTAACTTTGTATCAAAGAATGTTTTTTTGGAGTGAAAAAAGTAAATTGTGGCTTGGAAATTGATGAAAGTACAAAGTTTTCATCAATTTTCTGTAAAATCCAATTATTAGAGACGATAATAATTCAATAATACCAAGTATCTGTTTGATATTATAGATACATAATATTCAAAATGTAAATTGATATCATGAATAGGAAATAATCTTTGCCAATGTAATGTTAACGGCACCGGGAATGGCTTTATTTACAATCGTTAAACGATGGTTAATAATGTTTATCGAATAGATATTATATGTTAGATCATTAATTTTAATGGTTATAGAGCCCGTACAATTACTATGCAAATAGAAATAGTTGAAATAAATATATTCTGACGAATTAACGGTTATAATAATTGTTTTCTTATGTAACTTTCTGGTATCGACAAAAAACGAAGAAATTGTTTGAATTTAAGATCGATTTTCAATTTCGTTCAACCACCGGAAAAATAATTACACGCTATTTGGTTTTCTCCAACAATTGCAAACCTGTTTACCAACTCTATAAATCTGTTCCGAATTTAATTTCTAAAATAAACGAATGTAAGTGGAATACTGTTTCTTGTTTTTATTGTTGCTAAGATCCCTCTGTAATTTTATACATATGTATATTAAAAAATTCTTAGCCTACTATAGAACCAAACAAAATTTCAATGTCGAAATATTTTATTAATCAACATATTCTCCTTTTAATTGGAGACATTTATTTCAGCTAACCTGCAACGTCCCTAGAACCTTCAAAAAAAATGTTTCTTCTTGCTCTGCAAACCAGACCTCCATATCAATACATCCTCGTATATACCAATGTGAAACTTCTTCAACAAAGTCCCATTCTACTACCACTTAAAAAGTACTTTTAGTAATTTGAAATATTTGGGTCAGCCAGCAGTTAATCTTCGCTTCCTAGTTCTCCAAGTCTGATTTTCCTTATTAAATATGCATCTAATATCTCCTCGGTCGCCGTAAGACTCGCCATTACACAATGACATTCCTTTGCGAATTCTCAATTCTCGATAAATTTATGGACAAATCAGGATCTGAACGGATTAACCTCTTTTGTTTGGACTTGAATATCAATGAGGATTGTAACAATACTCGAGGTGAATTTATGATGGATTTCTATTCAAAAAAGAATTTATTCTTCTCGGTGTATATATATCGTCGCCTTCGGAAATTTATTATTTTAATATCTAGACGTTTTAAAATTTAGAACTAATAATCTTTATATAATCTCACATAAGTCAAACGTAATAACTATCATTTGCCTTCCAAATTAAGCCCTCAAAAGGTCGTTTTTTTTGTCTTGGGCGTATCAAGGGATTGGAGTGATAAACGGTCCTTTTTATGATGTATACTTTTTTTAATTTCACGGTGAGTTTTGGCCGCGCACGTTTTTGAAATGTTCATTTAATTTTAGGTGACTTATGAGACTTTAACTTATTGTTGGAATTTTTATTTCTACTTCGTGTCAATATATTGAATAGTTATTTTATTTCCATTGATAAAACTTTTCTTCTTTCCTTGTAACATACCCATATATTGCGATAAATAGGGCATATGGTACGAAGAATAGGCAGGTATGAAGGGCCACGTGTCTCTCATTAGTCGGCTTTTTGTATAAACTCGAGCATAAAACTCCAAAAGGCAGAAGGTAAATAAATGTGCATTGTACATTGTTAGTTAATGCTTACTTCCATCGACCTTGTGTATATATGTTTGCATCTGGTTGATGTGGGAGAGAAAACAGAGACGAACTTTCTGGTAAACTTATCTCCTATATTGATAAATAAAATTTAATATTTTCAAAAATATTTATAAATAAAAAAGTCTAGGCATATAATAAACATGAAATATACAGGGGTTGATTTATATGTATAGTACAGTACAATAAGGAAATTTTTCGAGTCCGGATCTTAACTCTCAAAAATTTTGTCAATCATTCAACAGCTGTTGGTTCTTCAATAAGGCACTGTAATTTGACCTACCCTAATGGATTTTCGATTTACACGTTTATTTTTGGCAAAATAATATTCGTATAGAAAAACACTATACACTGTGTCCACTTTCAAGTTCGCACCATATTGGAAACTTTTTTATTATCAAAATTAGAAAAAAAACTTATTCTTTATAAAAAGTTCTGCATTATCTAAAATCTAAAATACAATTATCAGATATCAATTTTTTTCAGTATTATACGAGGTTTCTCAAAAAATATGAACTCTACTCAAGTATAAAGTACCTTTAAATTTGACAATATCAAAAAATGTTATGAATTAAAGTTAATCACAATTAATTTTTTTTTGTTTATTTCGCTTAATTTACAATCTACATCCTTATAGAGTATTAAGTAAATGAGAGATAAAGTTTTTGACGTGAAAGGAAATATCCAGTGATATTATTTCACCTTATTCTATTGCCGTTTAATTATCAAGCAGGTCTGGGGGCCAGGTTCTAGCAAGTCTTCTTGTGGTGGGGCCGTTGTTGAAAAGCTCTTCTACTAACTTATTTGCATGATACACAATTCCTCCTTTGTATGACGCCGTAGCTTGATGGATTTCATCTCTAATAAAAGGAATCTTTAGGTCGTCATCCAATGTTTGATTACTGACATACCATGGTGCATCCACTATCGACCCTAGCAGCTTTGACTGGAATCTTTGGATGATATTGAGCGACGTTGGTTTTGCGCACCCCCATAGATGGAGTCCATAAGTCCAGATAGGTTTAAGCATCGTTTTGTAAAGCAGGATTTTATTATGGAGAGAGAGTTTTGATCGTCGACCTAGTAGCCAGTACATTTGTCGGAACTTGATGTCAACCTGCTGTCTTTTCATTTTTATATGTTTTTTCCATGTCCAGATGGATGCCAAGATATTTTGTCTCTGTTGCTGTAGGTATACATCATACGTTATCCACACTTATAAGTGGACATGTGTTGTTACGCGTGGTAAATGTTACTTGGACTGATTTTGTTTTGTTTATTTTAGTTCGCCATTGTGTATACCACTTATTGAGTAAGTTGAGGTGGTTTTGCATATTTTGAGATGATGTTGTAGGGTCTTTGTCTACTGAAAGTATCGCCACATCGTCGGCAAAGAGAGCAATTGTGGTATTGTTGGTTTCGGATATCTCGGACGTATACAGTAGGAAGAGCAGCGGACCTAGAACACTGCCTTGTGGAACTCCAGATTTTATGGGGCATATGCTGGACTGCTGGCTATCGAATTTGACGGAGAAATGTCTATTGGCGAGATAAAATTTAAGTAGAAGGAAATTGTTATTAGATAATGCATTTTTCAGTTTGTAGAGCAAGCCTCTATGCCAAACTTTATCAAAGTCGAATCGGTGTTTTGGCAGTAATGTTTGGAGATTATGGTCTGTGTGAATTCTCTGCAGCACTAATCTTTCGAAGACTTTGCTTATTGTTGGAAGCAAGCTGATGGGAAAGTAGCATAAACTTAACATTCGATTGAAAATTATAGTTAGGAGAGTAACAACCTTACGTGGGAGTTGTTTTAGTATTTGGCCGGTGATCAGGTCGTATCCTGGAGCTTTTCTTACATTGAGTTTACATATTTCGCTCTTCACTTCTGTAGGAATGAAGCTTTTGATAGGAAGAGACATTTGGCAGGGTGCGTTGATGAGCTCTTCCTCTTCATCATCAGGATCTTCCGGTTCCGTTTGGAAAACGTTGGTTACATGTGCATCGAAGGTTTCCGCTTTTTCTTCATCTGTGCAAAGAATTAAAAACTACATTCAAATATACGATTATATCTATTTATATGAAAAAAATGTATTATTTTCAGGTACAATAACAATGCAAATTTTACTGTAGTTACATGTAATATAGCTCTGACAAACTAACGAATGTTTGATAGCTACAAATGTTTGACAGTAACTGTCAGAACTCGTTAGAATTTTACCCAAATATGGTAACGTTATTAAGAAAATAGAAACAATATTAAACAAGCATAAAACCTAATTTTTCAATGTAGATAGATGCAATTGCATATTTGAACGTAGTTTTTAATTTTGATCTACTTTTTTTAATACTATTTTTCGGTATTGTCAAATTTAAAGGTACTTTACTCCTGAGTAAAGTTCATATTTTTTGAGAAATTCCATATAATACAATTGATATCTGATAATTGTATTTTAGATTTTACATCATGCAGAACTTTTTATCAGGAATAAGTTTTCTTCCTAAAATTGATAATAAAAAAGTTTCCCATATGGTGCGAAATTTAGTGGACACAGTGTATAGCAAACTGCCTCGATGATAAATCTAATCTCAATATAAAAATGCTAATCACCCACAAATATCCATATATATTAACATATTAGTTATTTCACGCTTAACTACACCGACATAAAAGCAATTTCTTCACCAAATGACATTTTCTGCCAGACGTATCATCGATTATGCCATTAGTTACTGTCATAATTGGTTAATTCGACCACCAGCAGATCGAGAGTTATGCTGTCACTGGGTTTTATTTGAATTGCGTATCATGGTACATAGTCGTACAATATTTTCTTTAAAATTAACTTTACATGACAATTTTTCAGTCTTTAAAGACTCGGACAGTGGATTTTTCAGATTTTTAATATATTTTTTTATATAATAAAAAATATTATTAATTTTTTTATGTTGATAACATCGATAAAGTTTATATCTTCCTTTGGAAATTTTTTTGTGTACGTCTATGTAATTCACGCTCATGCAGGTTATTCCACAGAAAGTTTATGCATGATTTGGTACTGATAATATGAGTATATATCAACATCCAACAACGCCCAGCTTGCTTCTAGTAGAAGAATAGGTTGAATTGTAATGTAAATATGGATATGTCGTAAATAAATAAATCCCGAAATTTGAATACCTACTTTGATTTTTTTTATTATTAAACGCAACAGGAGGCTTTTGGTAATAAAATGGAAACATTTTAGGTTTTGTTTTAATAATTAGGAAATGTTTTAGAGTTTTTTATGAACTAAAATGTTTTGTTTCCAATATTATTGAATATACAAATGCGACAAGGAAAATATAAGGAAAATACTTGAAAAAGAGAGAGAAGAATAATTGTGCGCAGTCAGCTGTTGCCAAATGTAGTTATCTGTAAAATTAATTCCCAATTTTTGTCGGCAACAATGTTGAATACCAATAATTGTTAAATCGAAAGCAGTGTATATATTCTATTTATTGCAGATTGTAATTTGTCCAATTTTCTTGAACTATATTATTTTATTCTTATTTGTTTTGATCTCACTTATTTTCAAAAGTCAATAATATTACCAATCTCGAATTTCTCCGAGTGAATACGGCGGTATCCCGTATTAAAAGTTAAATGCAAAATAAGATAATTATTGCGCGTGAGAAAACCCGTCCCACAAAGCATCCGGGTTGATGCTAAGTAGAACCTTCCATCCACTCCCTGCCACTTCCGGCAGGACCTCTCTCTTTCATCGCGATCACGTATCCCTTTACCCCCTTTATTCTATGGGGGGCGTCAGGGATGTCTTTCCATGTAAAGGGGTAGCTCTGGTGGCTATATTCCCTTGTCCTTCTCCACGTCGTTATGTCGGTTCGGTTGTGTGTGTGTGCTTTCGCCGCCTCATGTCAAAGTCTGTTCCACCCGCCTTGGTGAAACCGGCCTTAACATAAGTGATCCGTCGCATTTCTTTAGAGCTGGCCCCTCAGGTGTCCCCGAGCTCCCATCTTGATAGAAGTGCGGGGACCCCGTATTGGGAGGTTCCTCTTCGCAGTGTTCTTTCTTGTACACCCCGGTGATTTTTGTGTTTTTTGAGTTTTTTAATTTTTTTGGTGCGTGCGCAGATGAACAGTGCTTGCCCATTTTGGACTCGCCTCGCTCATCCACACACACAGTTTTTGTTTTTTTTAAACTGGCAACGGTGCTTTCGTATCAGTTTGGTAGCTGGAACTGAAAACTCGCCCAACTCTGACTGCAAACAATTATTTTTCTCTCCCTTTCAAGTAGTTTTGCTCATATTTTCCTTGTCGTACTTGTGTAAATCGTATGGCTCGATGGTACCGGTCATCGTTTCATCTATGGGACTAATAATTGACATCGATCTGCAACTTTGAATATGTAACTGATGAACCTAATATTATTTCCGTTTACACACACACAAGGGATAGGAGAACCTAACTGAGCAAGTGTATACTTGTGATGATGATAATAATAATAATATCGATCTCACCCAATTCAGTTATCATCACACTTATTCACATATTGTGAAGTGGATGCGACGTATATATTATTATTTTTGTTTGATTCCTTCTGAAGTTCCTGCCTACGGATGATTGATTATTTTTCGATGAATCAGCTAAAGTGGATTGAGAATAGATGAGGTATAGGGAGAGAAAATGTTGCCCTTCTCAATTTAGTTAAGCTTGACGTGGAAGTTTGTGAAATGTCCGGAAATTATATTAATAACTATTTTAAGATACAACGGAAAAATTAAAAAGTTGGGAATTGAAATAGAATTTTTATTCGTACATCACGACATGTGCTCGTGCAATTTAAAAAATAAATTTAGGTCTGAAATTGCTGACTTATTCAACGAAACTTCTGTGGTAAGAGTCGATTCTGCTGATGTCAACTTAGTCGGGGACGAGAAATGTAGGCAAGCCAAAAGTTAATGTTCTTGGCATATGGATAATTGTCCATAAATTAATACCAAATGCCATTTTATTGTTTAAAAAAATAGCAAAGAGCGAAGCGTATTTTCTGGCAAAAACTGACTGATCGTAGACAAGCTCTATTAGCCTTGGACAGACAACGTGTTATATCGGGACTAGTACTAGAGTGCCACCAAGATTTAGCCGACGCCTCGGCAGATAACAATATTATCCTGAGGTGGGTTAAAGGGCACGACATGAGTAAAGAAAATCGCATTGTTGATTCTTTAGCCAGGGAAGCCGCTGGACTAAAAATTCTAGGACCCAGTAACAGCTACGGCCTAACGACTTCGACAATTGCGGAACTAGTCAAAAGTTATACCCATGGTCAATCCCTTAAGAGATGGGATGGAATCAAAGGATGTAGTCTTGCCAGGATCACCCTAGGCGACCCTGGAAAGCTGGCGTCGAAGAGATATTTGGCGATGACCAGGAAAAACCTACGTTTAACAGTAGGATTTCCGATTGGCCACTGTCAATTAAGGAAACACCTCCATACTATGGGGCTAGTGGACACACCTCTATGCAGGATGTGTGAACAGAAAGATGAAACTGTCAGGCATGTCTTATGCGAGTGTCCGGAGTTATCGTCAATAAGAGAGTGTGTGTTCGGTGAGTCTTGGCCTACACCTGCCGATATAAAGGAGATGTCTCCCAGTGACCTGTCCACCTTCCTGGGAAGGACAGGATGGACAACTCCTCGGGAGGATGTATAATATATCACATGTGGCCTAAGTGGCTACACTCACCCACCCTACTTCATAGATATTTTGAATATTACCTAAATGTCAAAATTTAGTACCCAAACTAAATTGAAAAAAAAACTGATTTAAGTAAAATATTTTCCAAAAATTTCCTACCAAGATAATTGTAAACATTGATATCAGTACTGTTTTAAAAACAAAACATATCTGAGCAACCTTTAAACGTTTACTCTGTCTTTTCTTTAACAATTCCAAAGTTTATAAAAAAGTTGAACCCATACAATTATTTTTCCTGCTAAAAACTTGATTGATTTAATTAAAAAAATTGATGTCGTCACTTGATAATCGAATAAATAATTAAATAATCTAAATTGAAAACAGCACATTATGTCTCGACAAATAAAACCAATGAACATCTAGATTTAAATTTATTCAAACAGATTTTATTTTGTCTTCTCCTGTTTTTTTTAAATAGTTTCATTTGTCTCTCGTAATTGTGTCCAAATACCTTAAATCATCCCCACTGTGCGGCGTCTCTGTTTTAAAAACAAGGTGTAAAACTACCCGAAGAGGGTCATTAAAGCCTCCCATTGAGCTGGACCCTATATGGTTTCTTGGAATTCCAGAACATCGGTATTTCTTCGAGATAGGCGGAAGAATTTTTGTTTTCTTTTGTAGAAACTCTATAAATTTGAAATTAACGATTGTTTAAAATAGGGATGGGATGGGATAAACTGCACTAATGGATGTGTTTAGTATTTTTTTTATCTTCAATTAAACTTAATATCTTTTTAATTAAAATAATGACATCGTAATAATTAGTGACTTAAATGAATGAAGGAAGAATAACATTTTTGATATCTTAACTACCACTTATTGTATTATTTTATGACCTTAATCAATTTACATAGTCCATAAACAGTGCATGGAATTCTCACAATCATCGTTATCTTTTTGAAAATATTCAGTTCTATGTGAAGTTGTCTTCTCTTTCTATTTCGACAAAAGTAGCTATTTATGTAAACAATTATGAAATGCATCATTTTGTGTAACGAGTGAAATTTTTGCGGGGCGAGCGAGATCCCGTAGAATGACATGTCACATGAGCTACACAAAAAAGCATTTCTTGCATATTTTGAGGGTAAGATAGATCCAAAAGTTTCCACATTATGGACACTTTACTCAATGTTAAGGTCTGAACTAAATCTGAAAAGGAATATTGATATTAAAAAATATACAAATTTGGTAGCATATATTAAAAGGCAAGCGGACGGGTACAGTGCTAAAACAGTCAAAAGTTTTTATTAAATAAGATTTTGCCAAATATTTAGTGGAAACTGATGACAAAGAATACTTAATGGCTAAGGTTGCAATGACCATTGGAATGGCAGGAGCATGCAGAAAAGCAGAATTAACATTTCTTCCAGTTGAAAATGTTATAGACGAAGGAAGCCATTTTCGTGTTGATATCCCACGTTCAAAAACAAAAGTTATACGGCAGTTTGCAATTACCATTGGAGAAATTGAAAATACGAATCTTGTTGAAATATTAAGAAAATATATTAAGTTGCGTCCCCAGGTTCTTAAACACAACAGATTTTTTGTAAAATATGCGAATGGAAAATGTACCAGAAATCCTGTGGGAATTAACACATTTAGCAGTCTGCCAAAAGTTATTGCACAATTTCTTGGTCTTTCAAATCCTGTTCTATATACTGGCCACTGCTTCAGAAGAAGCTCTACCACTTTCTTAGCAGACAGTGGCGCTGATATTTTAAAATTAAAGAGGCATGGAGGTTGGAAATCTACCTCTGTTGCGGAGGAAAAGTTGAAAATTCCATGAATAATAAAAAACTTATAGCGCAAGAAATATTTGGTGAAACATCTAATGCAATGTACGTCGCTTCCCAAATAACAGCAAGTTCGAGCAATGAAAAACATATGTCGTCTGGAATTAATTTGAATAATTGCAATAATTGTGTTATCAATATTTATAATAATTAATTAATTTATAATTTATGTTTTTAACTTGTATTATAACAGTTTAATCAATAGAATAATTTTTTTGCCACTAATTTTGAAATACATTTTTCGTCACCAATTGCATAAAATTTTACTTTATGCAACTAGTTACAAAAAGTAAGACGTTTCATAATGTCAATCAGTGTCACAAGTGTCAAAATTAGAAAAAAGTGTTTTCGTCATGACAGTATAGAAGTATTTATGAAAATGGGTGAAAATTTGGAAGAATTATGTTTAGCGTTTTTTCATTTATTAATATTATTGGGGATAATATTGACATATTGACCTTTGCATTCAAAGTTTTAATAAAACTATTTACCAAGTACTGATTATAGCAGACCTTTTATCGAATATTCATAAACTTTATCAAGCAAAAATATATAAATACTCAGTTCGAATAATGATATGTAGAGATGCTGTAAAATATCAACAATGTTGAATTTGATAAACAAAGTTGCAATTGTCACAGGGGGGCTTTCTGGGATCGGGTTAGCCATAGTGAAAGTTTTGTTAAGAAAAGGTGTAAGGGTAAGTAGTATTTTGTTTTTATAAAATTTCTTATTTATAATAATATGATATTATTTAGGGTATTTGTTTGGCCGATATAAATGTTGAAAGTAGCAAAGACGTTTTAAAAGAATTACACCAAGAATTTGGAGAAGAAAAAATAATTTTTGTCAAAACTGATGTTGCCGATATTAACAGTTTTGAAAGTAAGCAGTAAAATCTTTAAATTGAACTATAAATTCAAATTATGAATTTTTGTAGATGCTTTTGAATCCACACTAGCCAAATTCCATAACATTGATGTGTTGATAAACAACGCTGGAATAGCTGACGAAAAAAATCGAGATTTACTATTTGATGTGAATCTGGTGAGTCTGTTTTATGACAAAAATAATAAAAAATGAATTAATATTAATTTTATAGAAAGGAGTATTAAACGGCATGCTATTGGGTCTAGAAAAATACTTGAGAATGTACAAACAAGACCAAGAAGCTGTAATATTAAACACCTCATCTGTTTTTGGCATTTCAAGTCCGAGCGAAGTTCCAGTGTATGTAGCATCTAAACACGCAGTTATCGGAATGACCAGATCATGGGGCGATCCCTTTCACTTCGAAAGAACTAAAGTTAGAGTAATGGCGATTTGTCCGGGACTCACCAAAACGAATATTTTTTCTACAAATCCATCCAAATACGGCATAAATGAAGAATATCTTATTTCAAAGGCAATGGAATCATTTGAATTCCAAAGGTATTGTTACTTGAACTCGTAGACATATTTTTATTCAACGTTAATTTTTAGTGCTGAGCATGTAGGAGAAGAAGCTGTTAGAATTATCGAAAAAGCCTCCAATGGTACCATATGGGTGATTGAAAATACCGAACCTTGCTACCAATATATTGTTCCCGATAGAAATACTTTTAAAAATAATATTTTAGTTGAATAAATTGATTAATTTTGGCATCTCCTTATTGATATTAAACTTTTTTTAAATAATGTTGGTTGTAAGTTTCCATCTAGTCACCTTTTGATTCATACTAGAAAAAATGTGACTGGTCGATGTCGTCCGTAGCACACACGATCTCTTGTATTGGTATGCTACTATACGCCTACTATGTTTCTTGCAACACAATCATAATGAAATATTACGCGGCTTCATTCAGGTTTTCAAACACGGCGGAAGAGAAACTAAACAGAATGTAGAGTGAACTAAGTGGTCGCAGACGGCGTGTTTATTGTTTCGATTTTTTTTCCTTCCAAAGTTCAAAGTCAACACACATATCCTTGTTTGTATTGAGAAATATTTTCCTTTATTACCGTTAGGAACTAAGATGGTTAAAAATGTAACTCACAATATTATAAATAAAGTGTTGGAAATTATGATTTTCTCAAAATATTTACAGTATAGGTAATTGTGATGACTACGTATATACATCTTGACAAATCACTGACAAAAATATGATGAAACTTCTTTCAATTTACACACATACACAATCGAATTTTTCTCAAATACACAATACCCATTGAAAACCGAAGATTTCGTATTGGAATTGAAAATAAAACAAATAAAAAAAAGCACGAGACTCGCGTGACCATGTCCATTGTACTCCTCGGTATATCTGATTTGTCAAGGGTATTTTACTTCGAGTCATGTCAGCCAAAGCAAGTTATTAAATTACCTTTTGTTGTTTTGTATTTTTTTTCTCTTTCACCTCACAGGATTGTATGGTATTTTATTTAAGGATTATACTAAATCCTTTTTAAAACTTTTGAAAGTACTTTTAATATATCAGTCAGCACATCTCTTTATTTTATATCTAATGAAATTTAATGGTTTTTACACTTTGAAAACTTTCCTAAAGAACAAAAATGTTGCCAGTTTTATAGCAGAGTTTATGTGCGAAATTTCTGCGTAAATTGCCCGGAAATTACTTGAAGTAACATTTCCTCTATCTGTCGACAAAGACCGTCTTAATGATACATCCACTGATGAACTTGTCAACTGATACATTTGTCATATATTAACTTTGAAATGTTGTTTGGTACATAATATCTTACAATAGATTTATTCAAACGTTAATTATAGTAAATGATTTAGGCCAGAACTTACTATGAATTCAAGGACACACTGGAATAGAAGGAATTGAAATAGAACATAAACTAGCATAGATTGAGACCGGAACCATTTTTACGGAAAATAGGACTACCAGTCTCTGAGACCTTCCTCTGGAACTGAGTAGAAGTAAATAGATCTTTCAGGTCTCAGTGAATGTCACCCCAATTTTCATACATGCATACTATTATGTACCAAATGACACTTTCCTTTTTCATATACGACATGTTGTCGGAAACACAAAGAGATTGATTTGGCAATGAATCAGTGTCAAATTGATGTTATTAAAGACATTTTTCAAAACAGTCTGTTTTGTTTTCTATATCTTCGACGCGGGTATTTATTATGACGCTTCCAAGGCATCTTGAATCTGTGTGGCTCGATATTTTTATCAAATTGAGGTTTTCGAAGACCAAATTTACCTCAAAACGATTAAAACATTCGAGATTAATTATACTCGATGGAATATGTTGAATTTAACGGAAAATTTTCCTTTGTGAATTTTCAATCAGTCCCTGAATGGCATCTACATTTCCCGGGAGAACGCTTTTCGCACAGGGTCGGGTTAAATACGTATCTAAACTTTGAGATTTTTTATTTATGGGGTAGTAAAGTATGAAAATAGTACACTTTATACGAGGATGTATTAATATATAGTTAGTCTAGACCGGTTCCATGCATAAACAAAATATTGCGTTACCATAGCAACGAACAATAACTATTAGTTAGAAGTGTCAGTGCGAAGTTGGACGTCAAAAAAGTAAACCAGAGTTACGGAATAAATTAAAAGAAAAAAGATGTCCGCCGAAATTGTGAAAATCGAAAAATTGGAGTATCGAGCCATCATCAAGTATTTAAAAGGGTTGAGAGGTATGCAGATTTACGAAGATATGCTTAATACCCTTGGTGATCAATGTCCTTCGTCCTCTCCAAGACCTAAGAAGCTTCGTGTCCAAAAATCTGCTGGAAAAGTTCTTGCTTCAGTTTTTTGGGATTACCATGGAATAATCATGATTGATTTTTTGGAAAAGGGTAGAACAATAACCGGAGATTACTATTCGACATTACATTATACATTATTAATGTAAGTGTAGCCGTTCAAAAGATACGAGGGGGGAGGGGAGTTTTGAATAGCACTGTAGAACCAAACAAAATTTCAATATCAAATATTGTGAAATGAAGAAAAAAAATCTCTTATCATATTCGATATAGTTAGTTATCTCGATGGTCCAGCTCTGGTATAAAGGAATGAACTTTTTTTATTGGAATTGTGCCAAATCGGATTAAACCAACTGTGCCAACCGTGTCCTGATACCCTGACTGAAAGCCATAAAATACACAAATTGAATCCTGTATAGCTCGAATTTCAAGCCTCTGTTTAACCCGAATGCATCATACCTCAACCTCAAATAATACCGGGGATTACGTTGCATAAATTAAAAAAGAACCCACAAAATATTGTTTGTGATGCCTTTTTTTAAAATCTTAATTTCAAATGTCTCCCTTTTTACCTCCCAAATTTTTGGTACGTATTCCTGAGACATCCTGTATATCCTTCTAATTACTAACCCGAATCTTATTATCCACAATAAGCCCAGTACAGCCTAGTACAAGGAATAGAGTACGCTCTCGAAAATAAGGAAGTATTAT